>CAUYPK010034126.1:0-21014 GCA_963574355.1 Loris lydekkerianus
GCTATAACCCAACTATACCACAAGACTATGAGGAAAGGACCAAGGAAGGGGAAGGGAGGGGGGAGGTTTGGGTGGAGGGAGGGTGATGGGTTGGGCCACATCTATGGTGCATATTTTTATCTATAATTAAAAAAAAAAAAGGGAAAAAAATAGTAAAAATAATAATAGTATACTAAAAAAAATAAAAATTAAAAAAAAAAAAAAAAAGAAAGGTAGAGAACTCTTCAGAGCTCTCCAAAAGATGTTCCCAATGGAACAAAAGTTTTCTGCAGCCCACCCAGAAGAATAGCTTAGGTTTCCTCTCAGAGCTAAAGCAAAGAGAAATGGAGCCAACTTTCTCCAAGGCCAGCGCCTTTCAAATGCCACTGCCTTGGTGGTGGAGCATGGCCCGGGGAAAATATGCCTAAAATATAAAGTAAATAAAGGAAGAGTTTTATTTCATGCAGGACCATAATCATCACACTCAACATTTATAAAGTTCAGATTGGTGAATACAGTAGAACCTCTGTACATTGACCACCTAAGGGACTGTAATAAACCAGTCAACATACAGAGTTAGGTGGTCAATGTAAGGAACGAGGCCTTCTGTACCAATACATACATGTGCGGTATGTCCGGTCTATGAAACGGAGGTCAACTTAAGGAGGTGGTCAATGTAGGGAAGTGGTCAACTATGGAGGTTCTGCTATATTTGAAAACATGAAAACTCAGTGCTTACTACCATGTGGGCACACACGCGTATTGTTGGTGCAACCCCTCAAGAGGGCAGTTTATCATGGTCAAAATTACACATGTCCTTTGACCCAGAATTTCACTTCTAGAAATATAGTACACCCAAAAGACACACACACCATCTCCCTCTCTCCTGAGTGACTCCCATTGCCACGTAAACATGTCAGAATCAAGCTCACTGCCTTTCTGGCCCCCACGTTCATCTGCTCCCTTTCACAGTTAAACTTGCTGCGTAGGGTCACCTTTTGTACTTTCTCATTCTTTCTTGAACACAACCTATTCTGGCTTCCTTCCCCACCCACACACACCACTGAGATCAGTGATCCTGTCAAGGTCAACAGCACCCTCCAATTGGTAAGATCCAGTGGTCACTTCTCTGCTCTTAGCTCACTTGACTTCTTAGTGATATTCAGCATGATTGACCCCTCTTTCCTTTACATCCTTGGCCTCCTGGGCAAGATAGTCTCTGGATTTTCTTCTTGCCCCAGTGGCCAGTCTTTCTCAGCCTCTGCTCAAAAAGTTTTAAATGCCAAAGGACTCTGTCCTAGGCCCCCTTTTCTGCATCTGTTAAGTATAGTCTCTCCTCCAGGAAGCCTCACCACGTGCTTTGTTCTATACGCTATTAAAAAAAAAAAAAAGCACTAATCTATATGCTATTGATGTGGCAAATCTGTATCTCCATCCCTGACTACTGCTAAAAACTTCCAGACTCAGGTAGCCAAATGCCCTACTCCACAGTTCTACTCAGATGTCTAATGGCATCACAAATCCAACATGCTGTGGTCAAAACAGAGCTCTTGATTTTGAACCTTCAGACATGCTCACTCCTAATTATGTCACATCATCCATCAAGCAAAAAATCTAGACATGATCTTTGATTCCTCTTTTCTTTACATCTGCTGATTTTACCTCTAAAACATAGCCCAAATTAGGCCCCTTCTCTCCTTCTCTGTTGCTGTTACTCTAACTCAAGCCAACACAATCTCTTGCTTGGATTACTAATTATTCTTCTTACTTTTTCCCTCGCCCATCTATAATCCTGTTCCACATATTAGCCAGTGGGCTGAGTTTTTTAATGACCGGCAAAACAACCCTATAGCCTCCCACCAAGGAAGAAAATCAAGCCCTTGACTCCCTTGCAGAGTCCTTCAGTAATCAGGCCCTGCCTGTCTCACTGACCCACTTGCTCAACTTTTTCTTCCCCTTACTTGGTCCTATAAAGCCCCTGCAAGGGATACTTCCACGGCTGGCCTTCTTGTCCTTTATATTTCAACTTAAATTTCACCTTCTTACGAACCTTCCCTGATTCTTCAATATAAAATACTCCTGGCATTTGCCCTTAATCTTTATTACTATATGTATATATATTTTTGCTTTTGTTTTTTTTTTAGAGACAGAGTCTCATTTTGTCACCCTCGGTAGAGTGCTGTGAAATCACAGCTCACAGCAACCTCCACCTCTTGGGTTCAGGCGATTCTCTTGCCTCACTCTCCTGAGTAGCTGGGACAACAGGCGCCCGCCACAATGCCAGCTATTTTTTATTGCAGTTTGGCTGGGGCTGGTGCCCAACCCACTGAGCCACAGGCACTGCCCTATATGTATATTTTTTTGTTTTCACTCTTTTCTCCAATCAGAAAGTAAACGCCATAAGAACTGCATTTAAAAAGAAGAACAGGTTTCTTTTTCTCTTTTTTTCTCCGCAACATTCCTTACTGCCTAGAACATGACTTGGCACAAACATGATGGAAGGATACTGAATGAATGAGTATGTCATAATAGAGCTATTCACTCAAATATCGTCTGTATAGCAGTACAAGTAGAGCCTAAATTGGATTCTATACATTATAGTATGTGCATACAACGGATAGAGCTATTTAAAATAATGGGGTTAATCTATAACTGATAATATGGCAATAATATCCATGATGCGTTCACATACAGAGTGTGGTCACCAGCCTCCAACACAGTCCCCGGTGGTCCTTGCCTCCTAGTATCTATGCTGTTTATATAGTTTTCTCCCAAATTGAAGTGGACCCAGTAGTCTCTGTGGCCAAGTGGAGGTGGCGGTGTGTGACTTATGAGGCCAGGTCATATCATAAAAGGTATTACAGCTCCCGTCTTTCTCTTGGATCACTCATCTTGGGGGAAGCCAACCTTCATGTTATGAGGTCACTCTGGCAGCCCTGTGGAGAAGCTCACCTGGAGAGGAACCGAGGTGTCCTGCCAACCACCAGCACTGAGTGGCCAGCCGTGAGCGGGCCCCTGTGGTAGTGGCTCCCCCAGTCCCAGCCGAGTCTTTAGTGCAGCTCCAGCCAGTATTCTAACAGCCAGCTCTGTAGCCCTCAAGCCCCAGCCATCTGGCTGCTCTCCTCCTGAGTTCAGAGACTGCAGAAACAGGGTAAGTGAATAAGTGTTTCTTTGTTCGTTTGTTCACTTTGAGACAGAGTCTAACTTTATTGCCTTCAGTAGAGTGCTGTGGCTTCACAGCTCACAGCAACCTCAAACTCTTGGGCTCAAGCAATTCTCTTGCCTCAGCCTCCCACGTAGCTGGGACTACAGGCACCTGCCACAAGGCTTGGCTATTTTTAAAGATGGGGTCTCACTCTGGCTCAGGCTGGTCTTGAACCTGTGAGCTCAGGCAAGCCACCCACCTGGGTGTCCCAGAGTGCTAGGATTACAGGCATGAATCACCAAGCAATGCCTCTTGCTTTAAGTCACTAAATTTTGAGGAAATTTATGTATAAATTTAACATTTGTTGATTTTACTTCCAAAACAGCCAAAATTAGGCCCCTTCTCTCCATCTCTGTTACTGTTACCCTAATTCAAGCCAGCACTTGAATAAGTCCTCTTTTATTTTTAAAAAACAGCCAGGCTCAGTGGCTCATACCTGTAATCCTAGCACTCTGGGAGGCTGAGGCAGGAGGATCTCTTGAGATCAGGAGTTTGAGACCAGCCAAAGCAACAGCAAGACTCCATCTTTACTAAAAATAGAAAAATTGGCCAGGCATCCTGGCACTTGGCTGTAGTCCCAGTTACTCCAGAAGAGCTGAGGCAGGAGGATTTCTTGAGCTCAGGAATTTGAGGTTGTAGTGAGCTATGACAACTCCACACAGCTCAGGTGACAGTTGAGACCCTGCCTCCAAAAGGAAAAAAAAAAAAAAGCACGTGTATCATAAGAATGGAAAAGCAGGCCAGGGGAGATGGCTCATGCCTATAATCCTAACATTCTTGGAGGCCCAGGTGGGTGGATTGCCTGAGCTGAAGGTTTGAGACCAGAGCGAGGCCCCACCTAAAAATAGCCAGGTGTTGTGGCGGGTGCCTGTAATCCCAGCTACTTGGGAGGCTGAGGCAAGGGAATCGCTTAAGCCCAAGAGCTTAAGGTTGCCGTGAGCTATGACATCACAGCACTCTACTGAGGATGACAAAGTGAGACTCTTTCTTAAAAAAGAAAAATAAAAGAAAGGGGCTACAAGGGAGGTGGGGGGAAAACCTGTCCTGCTGAACCAGGAAGTCTGGAGGGCCCATAAGAATGTGGGTATGAGGTAATCTAGGCAATAAAAAAAAACAATAATCAATGACCAGTAGAAAAGGACAATCTTGCCTGGAGGCTCAGAGAGGCCAAGGAAAGACTTGCAGCCAATTTCAAACCAGAGAAAGGGTATTTTATACCTGGAGGACTTTGCACCTCTCTGGACTCACTTCCAACTCTCTTTGGAAGTGCTCTAAGTTTTCTCTTCATTCTTCCTAAGTAAAATCTGTCTGTTACACTAAAACTTGTGCAGGTTACTTTGCTCTCTGTTCACACTGCCTGTGCTGCTTCAGTTTTATTTCCAATTTCCATTCGTTTTAACTTTCAATTACTGCCATGCCTCTGTTGAACTGCCTTGCTCAGCTGAGTAATCGAACCAGGTCGACTGGGTTTGGAGAACCGGGACCCCTGACCCCTAACATTTTTAAAGTTAGATTTTAAAAGGGATAAGCAAAGCCATGATAAGGGTAAGCTACTGCTGGGTGTGGCCGATCACGCCTATAATCCTATCACTTTGAGAGGCTGATGTGGGAGGATTCCTTAAACTCGGGAGTTATAGACCAGCCTGAGCCAGAGTGAGACCCCATCTATATTAAGAAGAGAAAAATTAGTAGGGCATTGTAGTGGGTCCTGTACTCCCAGCTACTCTGGAGGCTGAGGCAGGAGGATTGCCTGAACCCAGGAATTTGAGGTTGCTGTGAGCTATGATGACAGCACTGTTGTCTAGCCAGGATGAGAGTGACTCTGTCTTCAAAAAAAGGGTAAGCCATGAAGCTGCAATAGTGGCCCTTCCTGAGCTTTCTTGTCCTGTGTTCTCCTTGACTTTCTGCCTATCCTAGCCATGGGATGAGTTATGCTTTGTAGACTTTTGAGTGGCCTAAATACTAAAGGGTTGGGTTTGGGGGGCTTTTTTGTTTTAAATATTGATGTATTTCACTGAGAACTTCAACCCTGAAACTAGACTATTGCTAAGGTAGCAATCTTGACTCCTATTTGCATTTAATCACGAAGTGTTTCCCAGCCTCTGCCTGTTCGCCGGTACAGAGACTGGGAATTAGATTTACCAACGTGCAGAGGCAAGAGCAGCTTATGGCCAAACCACGGGGCTCTTTAACTTTCCCTCAATATACATTTCCAAGGAGTGGTCCTGGGTGACTCCAATTACTAACATTTAGCTGGAACAACCATCTCAGTGAAGTTTCACGGCCTAAATAAAAGGCAGGAGCTTGATCCCTACTCACTAAGGGTTTGTTTTTCTGAGGGGCACAATGGACTAATCTTTGACTAATCAAACTTCTCTTTGAGAAGAACCAAACACCAAAGCAAAACCCATACTTTGTAGCAAGACCTGGAGGGCAGTGGTGATTGCATTTGGTTCTGTAGTATATTTTGGCCCTCTGAAAGGCCTCCACGGGGTTAATGTTTCAGGAACAAAGTTGTCATCACTAAACCATGCATACTGATGAGATTATCGCCCCAAGGTTTATGAAATCTTGATAAACAGGAAATTAGAAGTTTGAAACTACTGCCCCCAACAACTGAAGTGACTTGCCAGAACCCAGTAGGGCAGCAAATCTGTATTGTTGTTCACATTAGTAGGGCCCTTTTAGAGTACACGAACCCCAGGACTGCAAAACATTCAAACATTCAGATATTTTAGGACTCAGTTTAGAAAAATTAAACAACAGGATGCATAACAGAAAAGACAACCAGCCACATCTGAGGTGCTTCTCTGCCGGGGCCAGAGTTCCCTAATGCTCCCAATCAGGGCCTAATTTAGATAGACCAGGGGTTTTCTAAGCCATTTTTCAAAAGCCAAAGAAACATAATGATTTGGAAAACTTTTGCTTTAGCCAATGTTCTTATGATTCTATTTCACTAATTGTTATTCAAAGGCTTGGTGAAGATGAACTGAGAAAAGTGCCTCTTTTCTCTTTTTCTGTCTGCTTAGAGACAGAGTGTCACTCTGTTGCAGGCGGCTGTGAGCATTTGTTGCTGTCCCTTTACCCTTTTACCCTATGTTCATTGGCTTTCAGTTTCTCACCTGTAAAATAAGGACAAGCTCACCAGGAGACGGAGCAGAGCAGGCAAAGAAAGCAAAGTGGCCTGAAGTGAAACGGGGCAGAGGTCGCACCAGCAGTCAGGGAGTAACAGTAATGATGCTAAACAAAGTACGAAGAGCACATAAATGGGTTGGATATTTTATCTGCATACAACTAAATGAAGAAGGTACTCTTATCTTCGCTTTCTGAGAGAGGAAACTGAGAAGTATCTTCCCTCAGGTAACACCAACTTCCCTAAAGTGAGAAGTGATGGAGGCAGATTCAGTCCAGCTCAGGACTTGCACCCCCCATGCTGGCTGCTGCTTCAACACAAATTAAAGCAACCAAGAGATTTTCCCCCCAGTCAGATTGGCAACATTCAAAACATCGATGGCATGGAGTGTGCATGAGCATTTTAGGCAACGGGTGCAAACATAATATTTAGTAGAAGTATACATTACTGAAGGCAATTTGGGAAGTGGTATCAAAAGTTTAAATGGGCATCTAACTTTGGACCTGGCTAGTCTACTTTCAGGAACTTATTCTTTTTTTTATTGTTGTTCCAGGAACTTATTGTTACAAAAATATTCCCAAAGTTGTCAGTGATTCAATGGAGCACTGTTTTAATAGCCAAAAGGACTGGGCGGTGACAACTTAAGGAGCCACTGGAAGAGAAATAACTACGTACATTTCAATGCGATGTATCCAAAATATTAAATAATCTGTACCCTTTAAAAATGGCCAGGCTATAGACAGAAGAGTGGAAATATTGTGAAAGGAATTCTAAAATGTTGTTAAATGAAGAACAGTAGTCACATTGGTGGTGTGAGCATTACATCATTTCCACTTAGAAGAAAGAACAAAAAAAAAAAAAAAAAAGAGAGAGAGAAGAAAGAATGATGCTCTTGGTTCCTTTCTCTCCCTCCCTCCCCCAACACAAAACTTGGAAATCAGTTGTAAAAAAGAAATTATGTTATTTACAGATCAATCATATAATAAAATAATTATTTTTAGAAGTCACAAATACAACAATTGTATAAAGTCAGTTTGGAGTCAAGAACCTCTGAACTGTGTGTGTTGCAAATGCATTTACTTTTAGTGCAATGTTCCAAAGGGATGTTGTCCAAATCCTGTGACTTTATGATTTCATGTTTGACAACAAGTGAACGAAACCAACAATAAATATTCCAAAAATAATTTTAAAAAATACTCAATAGTAGTCTCAGCGCCTGTGGCTCAAGTGGCTAAGGTGCCAGCCACATACACCTGAGCTGGCAGGTTCGAATCCAGCCCAAACCTGCCAAAGAACAATGGCGGCTGCAACCATAAAATAGCCGGATGGTGTGGTGGGCGCCTGTGGTCTCAGCTACTTGGGAGGCGGAAGCAGGAGAATCGCTTGAGCCCAGGAGTTGGAACTTGCTGTGAGCTGTGATGCCATAGCACCCTAACCAGCTTGAGGCTCTGTCTCAAAAAAAAAAAAAAAAAGAAAGAAAGAAAGAAAAAGAAAAAATTACTCAGTGGTAAATGCTATTCTCAGTTAGTTGCAAAACAATCTATTATTTAAACTACCTAAAAATTTCACTGAAGTCTATAAAAAGTTATACAAAATTTGTATGTACATGTTTTGTTTTGTTTTGATCTCTTGACACAGAGTCTTACTTTGTTGCTCTGAGTACCATAGCATCATAGCTCACAGCAACCTCAAAGTCCTGGGCTCAAGCGATTCTCTTGCCTCAGCCTCCCGAGTAGCTGGGACTACAGGCGCCCGCCACAATGCCCAGCTAGTTTTAGAGACAGGGTCTTACTCTTGCTCAGGCTGGTCTCGAACCCGTGAGCTCAGGCAGTCCACCTGCCTCGGCCTCCCAGAGTGCTAGGATTACAGGCATGAGCCACCACGCCCGGCCCTATGTACATGTTTAAAATCCTCATTGTGCTTTTCTTTAAGTAATAACAAGACACATAAGAGCAAAGGATTAATAATAAGTAAAATCCTGGTAAGTCAACAAACAGATAAAAAGCTAAAGATTCAAGACAGAAAACATTGTTTGCCCCCCCCCCCAATCCCAAAATTATCATGGTTGCTTGTCAAATAGAAACAGCACTCAGACCAGTGGTTCTCAAACCTTTGGTGTATGAACGCCACACAGGCTCGTAACCTGCAGATTCCTGGGCCCTCTTCCCAGAGCCTGAGTTTCCATTACTGAATCTGAGGAACCTATATTTTTAACAAGCTCCACAATGATTTTGATGTGTAAAGCAGGGTACATGAACCCAGCTCACTGAACCTTTGAATTCTACTGTTCATCCAAACTAACTGCTACTGATTGGAAACCTGACACTAGACAGTTTGTTTACCTCTTTAGTTTCCTCATTGGTAAAGTCAGTCAATTGGACTGTTTATCCCAAGCCCAAACAATACACTAGATGCGAAAGAAATAGTTTCAGAAAAGAAGTTAGACTTCAAGGCCAGGCTTGGTGGCTCACTCCTATAATCTCAGCATTCTGGGAGGCTGGGGCAAGTGGATTGCCTGAGCTCACGGGTTCAAGACCAGCCTGAGCAAGAGTGAGATCCCATCTCTAAAAATAGCCAGGCTTTGTGGCAGATACCTGTAGTTCCAGCTACTTGGGAGGCTGAGGCAAGAGAATCATTTGAGCCCAAGAGTTTGAGGTTGCTATGAGCATAATGGCACAGCACTTAACCCCAGGGCAACTGAGTGAGACTCTGTCTCAAAAAAAAAACCAAAGGAAAAAAGAACCTTAGACTTATGCCAAGCCTAGTTTTTGTTAAGTCACTGGATTGCTGTCTTTTTGCCACCTTCTGAAAAGCCTACTTCTATTAATTTGGTTTCTGGAAGCATCTGCTTAAAGCAGTTAAGTCCTAACATTTTTGGCACCAGGGACTGATTCAGGGAAGACAATTTTTCCCTGGGGATTGGGGGCTGCATTAGATTCTCCTGAGGATGAGGATCACCAACCCAGATCCTTCACACAAGTCAGGCAGTGCACAGTAGATTAATGCTCGTCTGAGAATCTAACGCCGCATCTCAGCTGACAGGAGTGAGTGTACATACAGAAGAAGCTTCCAGGCTGGGGGCAGGGGGTGTTGGGGATCTCAGGTGTAGTCCTCTAACTCTGAAACTGACATCTGTATTAATTTGGGAGACTTTTATCATGCAAACAGGGAAGCTTCTAGCAATCCTGAGCGATGTTGTACACACATGGTCTGTGGTGAGACCCACTTGTTTAGGCAATAACAGACACATCCCCGTGAGATTAGGAAGGCTCTGCATCCAGCTGTACAACTTCCATCAGGGGCCTGAAAAACTCAATAGGAGGCTTTAACACTGGTTGAACTTGAAGAGTAAGAGCTAGATTTCCTGGAGAATTTCTTCGAGCTGAGGGATACTTGCATCTGCTTTACAGTCCGGACACTTCGGCAGAGGAGAGCGTTCTTTGCGTGATCCCTGAAATCTTGTGAAACAAAGTAATAGACAAAGGGGTCGATGCAGCTGTTGAGGGTGGAGAGGCAGAGGGCTACGATGTACAGGACATAGACGTGGCTCTGGCCTCGGCTTTTAATCAGGAAATAATGTACCACGAGCAGAAGGTTACTAGGCGTGAAGCAGATCAGGTACATGGCCAGGACGGTGATCACAAGCTTGATGGCCCTCTGCCTCTTCCTTTCTGAGTTTTCATCCATGGCTGAGGATCGCAGCATCCTGATCATCAGCACATAGGCGGAGGCCGTGAGGACGGCTGGGAACAGAAAGACTCCAATGGCCAGAGACAGGAAGTAATTGAACATGTCTCCCACTAACACATGCTCAGGCAGAACATCGTGACAGGTGGTGATGTTAAGAGCTGGGATGAAGATGGTCTGCCTCACCACATACAAGGGGATGGTTACCAGCAGGATCAGCAGCCAGATGCCCAGGGAGACACCAATAGCAAGGTTTGCCTTCTTCCTGCCATGGGCCATGGGGTTCACAATGACCCAATACCTCTGCACGCTGAGACAGGTCATGAAGAGAATGGAACAGTACATGTTGCCGTAGAAAAAGCCGATGAGCACCTTGCAAAGACCCTCCCCATAAATCCAGTTGTTTCCATGTATGTGATAGGCAATCTTCAAGGGGAACCAGATGACAGAGAGGAGGTCGGCCAAGGCCAGATTGGCCATGTAAATCACAGCTGGGTGCTTCTTTTTGGATCGGAAAAGAAAGACCCACAGGGCCATGCCATTACTTGGCAAACCAATCACAAAAACAACTGTGTACACAATTGGAAGAAAGACGGTAGTCAGTTTTCCAGTGAGAACAGACGCAGAAAGCTCATCCACGGAGAAGCCCGAGTCCCCTATAACTCCTTTTCCAGGGACTGGAGATGGGTTGTTGACCTTCCCAATAAGACTTCTTCCTCCAGAGGGTCTTTTGGCTCCTGTACAAGAAAGGCAGACCAGGGTCATTACAGAAATAAAATTTCAGGAGTAAGGCTAGTTTGTTCAAATGAAAAAAAAGGAGAAGCTGGAAATACACTAGTAGAGGATTATATATAATGCTCATCGAGGCTTTCTTTGGGTGATGAGATTGTTGAGATCTCTATTGTCTGGTTTTGCCTATTTTTTTGTGGGTTTCTTTTTCCTTACTAGCACTTTTTCTTAGGGTTATAGGGTGCCTGCAGAACATCAAGTTCTAGGAATCACAAAAAGACTGACAACATTTCAGTTAACTTTTACAAACTGCCCACACTCATTAGTTCCCAACTGTTCTGATTATAATGCCCATCAGCAATTGTTGTTTGGGTCAATTAGTAAAAATCGTTTGAGTAGTAATTTCTTTCCAAATTCTCAAGTGTGTGAAATACAAAGCCCTACCCTCCTGACATCAGCTTTTGAATTTCTCACTTTACAAGGGTCATCTCTCCCATTCTGGCCCTGAGTCAGGAGCCAGCCTGGCCTATTAATCATAATAGAACTTGGCACAGGGAGAGTCCCAAGACCACAAGGGGCAGTCCCTTTGCACTGCAAGGATGGCCCAATGGGCAGGGATTCCCCCAACTTCTGAGTTAGTTTCCTAGAGACCTTGCCCTGGAAGCTGGCTGGCTGGCAAGCTTCCAGCCTCAGTGGCAGTGGACAGTGGGCTGTACTGCTGACACATTTGTGTTCTGACTTTCAAGCACTTAACATGGCGAGCTAACTTACTCCCACTCTCCCGGATGATGAATTTAACTTTAAAAACCACAGACAAATGAATGGCATATCCACCCTGCATCCTGCCCCAACCAAATGTTTATGGACCTGCAAGAGAAAGTAAATAACACATTGAGGACACTGAAGAGTTTTACGTTAATTCTGGGGAAGAGTAAGCCTTCACTGAACAACTCCAACCGGAGGATACCAGGATGGACTTTTAGCGAGTTTATCCAACAGTTTTTCACGCTTGGTCATCATTTTTTCCTCTTCTACTAATTTTGCACTGTCCAGCAGTTTTAAGGCTTCCCTCTTTAGGACTAAGTAACAGAGGTTAGCCTGGGTAGAGTGTCGGAGAATGCCAAGATCAATATTTTGCTTTTTACTTAGTGTAATGGGTAGAAAGGTGGCCCCTCCCCCCAAAGAAATAGCCATGCCTACTCCCCCAAATCTGCAAATTTTAGTAAAAGAGTCTTAGCAAATGTAAGTAAGGATCTTGAGATGAGAAGATCCTCTTGGGTGGGCCCTAAATTCAATGACAAGCACATTTTTAAAAGAAGAGTAGAAAGAAACTTGAGACAGAGAAGACACAGGAGAAAGTGACAGGGCAACGGAGGCAGAGATGGGAGTGACGCCAAGAAACAGGTCAAGAAATGCCAAGAAACGCATCATCACATGGAAAACCCAGTTTTTTCCTCAGTAGCCCCCTCCCCCCCCAAAAAAGCAGGCTCAGTACCTATAGCTCAGTAGCTGGGGCACTGGCCACAAACACCAGGCTTGGCTGGTTCGAACCCAGCCTAGGCCTGCTAAAAACAACAATGACAGCTGCAACAAAAAAACTAGCCAGGCGTTGTGGTGGGAGTCTTTAGTTCTAGATACTTGGGAGGCTGAGGCAACAGAACGGCTTAAGCCCAAGAGTTTGAGGTTGCTGTGAGCTGTGATGCCACGACACTGTACCGAGGCCGACACAGTAAGACTCTGAACCCCCTCCCCCCAAAACAAAGTGGCTGGGAATCATGGCTCACGCCTCTAATCCTAGCACTCTGAGAGGCTGAAGCGGGTGGATTACTCGAGCTTAGGAGTTCAAGACCAGCCTGAGCAAGAGCAAGACCCCATCTCTCCTAAAATAGAAAAACTAGCCAGGTGTGGTGGGCACTTGTAGTCTCAGCTATTTGGGAGGCTGAGGCAAGAGGATCGCCTAAACCCACAACTTTGAGGTTGATGTAAGGTATGACACTATGGCACTCTAGCATGGGTGACAAAGTGGGACTCTGTCTCAACAACAAAAAAAAAGTACTGATACATGCTGTGATGTGGATGAACATTGAGAAGATTATGCTAAGAGAAAGGAACTAGTCACAGAGCACCTTGTGTTGCATGATTCTATTTATATTATATTAAACATCTAGAATAGGCAAAGCCATAAATAGAAAGCAGATTAGTATTTGCCAAGGGCTGAGTTGAAAAAAATTGGCGGTGACAGCTACAATGTTTCTTTTGGGGTAAGGAAAAAGTCCTAATTGACCACCTATTGATTGTGGTGATGGTTGTGCAATTCTACCAATACTCTCTAAAAGCCACTGAACTGTAGAATTTTTTTTTTTTTTTTGAGAGAATTTCTGGTCGCCCTCGGTAGAGTGCTGTGGCATCACAACTCACAGCAACTTCAAAATCTGGGGCTTAAGAGATCCTCTTGCGTTAACCTCCCAAGTAGCTGAGACTATAGGCTCCCGCCACAATGCCTGGCCATTTTTTGTTACAGTTTGGCTGGGGCTGGGTTCGAACTTGCCACCCTCAGTATATGGGGTCGGTGTCCTACACACTGAGCCATAGGGGCCACCCTAAATATATCAAAATTTTAAATGTACTTGCCCTGTGGCATAGCAATATTCTTCCAGGAATTTGTCCTGCACATACTAATTAAAGTGCAATTATATACAAGAATATTTACTGGAACATTGTTTATCATGGTTAAACAAAAATGTTAATCTCAACATCTACAAAAAAGGGAAAAGTTCAATTACTTATGACATTTGCAATGATTAATAGTCTATAAAAGTAGAGACAGATCTCTATAGACTGACCATGACAGATTAGGTAAATAAATAAAGTGTGTACAGTTTGGTTCTTCTATTGCTATATTATTTGTGCATAGACAATTCTAGCTGAGGGGGGAGGAGAGAGAATGGGAGATTTTAACTTTTTTTAGACACTTCTGATTTGCACAATTTTCGGGGGGGGGGGGAATGAATATAAAACTTTCAATTTAAAAAACACTAATCCCACTGGGTGCAGTGGTTCACCCCTGTACTCCCAGCACTCTGGGTGGCCAAGGCCAGTAGATTGCTTGAGCTCAGGAGACCAGCCAGGGTAAGAGTGAGACCCCACCTCTACTAAAAATAGAAAAACTAGCCAGGTATTGTGGCAGGAGCCTGTAGTCCCAGCTACTCGGGAAGCTGACACAGGAGGATCGCTTGAGCCCAAGAGTTTGAGGTTTCAGTGAGCTGTGACTCCATGGCACTCTAACCAGGACAACAGAGTGAGACTCTCAACAAACAAACAAACAAACCCCAAAAAGCACTAGGGCCAGGTACAGTAGCTCGGAGCTATAATCCTAGCACTCTGGGGCACACTGGGAGGCTGAGGCGGGTGGATTGCCTGAGCGCAGGGGTTCCAGACCACCCTAAGCAAGAGCAAGACCAAAAATAGCCTGGTATGGTGGTGCTTGTAGTCCCAGCTAGTTGGGAGGCTGAGGCAAGAGAATCGCTTGAGCCCAGGAGTTGGAGGTTGTTGTGAGCTGTGATGCCACAGCACTCTATTGAGGGCCACAAAGTGAGACTATGTCTCAAAACAAAACAAAACAGAAAACGACTCCTGTTCACTGTCTGTGGTGAACATATCCTGCTTTGTAGAGTTTCTTACTCTGTAAATGTATCTTTCTCTTCCTCAATAAATTTTTGTTTCATGCTTGCCTTAAAAATAAATAAATAAATAACACTACTTCTTCTTCTAAGAGTAGGTCTCCTGGGCAGTGCTTGTGGCTCAGTGGGTAGGGCGCTGGCCCCATATAGTGAGGGTGGTGGGTTCCAACCTGGCCCTGGCCAGCTGGCAATGAGAATTGCAATAAAAATTAGCCGGGCGTTGTGGCAGGTAGTCCCAGCTACTTGGGAGGCTGAGGCAAGAGATTCGCTTAAGCCCAAGAATTAGAGGTTGCTGTGAGCTGTGAAGCCATTGCACTCCACTGAGGGCAACAAAGTGAGACTCTGTCTCAAATTAAAAAAAAAAAAAAGAATAGGTCTCCTGTGACCCACCCTTCTTGTCAAACTAAGTATGGAGCAAGTACTTTGTTCATGTTAACTCTCTTCTTTTCACCCTCTCTTCTCTATAATCTCCTCGCGCCAAATATTCTTTAGCTCCCAACCTCAGGGAGCACAGGCTGAAAAAGAGAATGTTTCAGTTGCCAGGTACCATTCCCTAGGTACATTTTCACCAGTGTTATTTCGGGGTGAACTGTTTTCCTCAATACTTGCCCAACTAATAAACCCATTAAAAAGTCAAATGCAGACTTTACTAAAACATCAAGGTTAATTTGTAACTACAGGCAAGCAAGGGGACCAGACACCAAAGTCCCATCTTCCAGTTCACTACAGTGTTCCGCCAATTACAAAACATTGGAAATACCATGTGTCTATCAACAAATGACAAATTAAAAAACTATGATACAGGCTTAGCGCCTGTAGCTCAGTGAGTAGGGCACTGGCCACATACACCAAAGCTGATGGGTTCAAGCCTGGCCTAAGCCTGCTAAACAACAATGACAACTGCAGCCAAAAAATAGCAGGGTGTTGTGGTGGGCACCTGTAGTCCCAGCTACCTTGGGAGGCTGAGACAAGAGAATCGCTTAAGCCCAAGAGTTTGAGGTTGCTGTGAGCTGTGATGCTATGGCACTTTACCCAGGGAGACACAGACTCCGTCTCAAAAAATAAACAAATAAATAAATAATAAAAATAAAAAGTGTTTTATATCTGTTGACATGCTACTGATCAGCTAATATAATACAAAAGCTTAGTATATAAAATATATAAGCTTAATGCGTAGGTCACTATGAAAGTTTTGAGACGGACGTTGTTATGGTTCATTATTTTATTTACAAGAAACACAGCTGACAGTGTCCGTTCTGATTCACCCATGCAAGTTTCAATTTTGCTCAGCTTATTGGTATTGCTGGGAGAACTTCATTTATTTCCATCAAGGATTTTATTTTTCTTGATTTTTGTATTTCAAAACTTTCAGGACCAGGCGCAGTGGCTCACACCTGTAATCCTAGCACTCTGGGAGACCAAGGCAGGTGAATTGCTTGAGCTCACAGGTTCGAGACCAGCCTGAGCCAGAGTGAGACCCCAGCTCTAAAAATAGCCAGGCGTTGTGGCAGGCACCTGTAGTCCCGGCTACTTGGGAGGCTGAGGTAAGAGGATCACTTGAGCCCAAGAGTTTGAAGTTGCTGTGAGCTGTGACGCCATGGGACTCTACCAAGGACGACAAAGTGAGACTCTGTCTCAAAAAAAAAAAAAAGCACTTTCATAATGACCCACCTATATATAAGTTTTTATATTATTTTGTATTGGTGAGTACATATTTTATGCACAGATGTATGAAAGTATAGGAAAGATATAAACCAAAATGTTAGCAGTTATTACTTTAGGCATTGAAGGTGATTTAATTCAATCTTTCTTCTTTCTGTCTTATTTTCATTTTTGTGCTCATTTTTCCTCTATAATGATCACATATTACTTCTATAATTAAAAGACCAATTATAAGCTGCTTAAATGCCACACTGCCTTCAACTAGCCAGGTCACTGTACCAAGTCTCCTCACATCATTCTTCACTTGCTACTTACTGAGGTCCCTTAGGTGATGAAACTGTGCTAGATGAGGCAATGGAGATGACGATGGGGTCCCTGGCTTCCAGGACTTTCCAATGCAGTGAGTACATAGATTAAACATATTGATGCAAATAACATCAATTACTACTGTCAGAGGAAAGAAAGAGGAGGCCGGGGCCTAACAGTGTTTTCCTTTCCTTGCTCCCTCACCAAATCAGTGTCTCCCACTTACAAAGTGAGAAGGTTGTATTCGAGGCTGAATTCCTTTCTGCAAGACAGTCTTTTGGTTTGGGAAGAAAGTTAGACTCAGTATCTGCCCTGTAGCAAAGGTAGGACAAGCTGAAAAAGAAATAAGCAAAGACGTAGATGAGGGGTGGAAAGATTTTACTGATGCTCTATTTCTGATCAAAATCCATTTAGTTGCATATTGGGAGGAAAGCTAGTCCATCTACCAAAAGTGTCAGTGTTACTTAACTCTTCAGAGAGTTGTCACCCTGCAAAGGAATAAAAGGACTGAGGGCAGGGATCAGGAACAAAGTGCAATATTAAATAGCTCTGGTTAACAAATAACAGGATTTTTTTTTATTGTTAAATCAGGTTCACCTTTATACTTCAGGGATCTCCCAATCCCCAGCCTCTCACTTGGTAAGAACAAGCCAAATAATCAGGCATGCTTCCTCTGAGAACTGTCTGAACAAAAGCGTTGAAGCATCTACACTCACATACTTTATTTAAGTTTCCAACTTTAAAAGACATAGGCAAATGGCTCAGCTCTTGTAGCTCAGCAGCTAGGACGCCAACCACATACACAGGGGCTGTTGGGTTCGAACCCAGTCCAGGCCTGCCAAAAAACAATGACAGCTCCAACCAAAAAATAGCCCAGCATTGTGGTGGGCTCCGGTAGTCCTAGCCACTTGGGAGGCTGAGGCAAGAGAAGGGCTTAACCCCAAGAATTTGAGGTTGCTGTGAGCTGTGGCCACACGATCTCCACCGAGGATGACATACTGAGACTCTGTCTCAAAAAAAAAAAAATAGGCAAATGGAGAGGGGTCAATTGCAGTTTTCAATAGTTTAAGTGTTTATTCTGATTAATAAAATGTATATCAGAGGTGCACAGTTCAGGCTTACACATTAACACCCTTTTCTGTAATTCCAGAGAAAAGAATTCCCATTGTAACTCCAATTCACTGTGGTTTGCTCTTTTTTTTTTTTTTTTTTTTTTTGAGACAGAGCCTCAAGCTGTCGCCCTGGGTGGAGTGCCAGAGCATCACCGCTCACAGCAACTTCCAACTTCCTGGGTTTTAAGCGATTCTCTTGCTTCAGCCTCCCAAGTAGCTGGGACCACAGGCACCAAGCCACAACTATTTTTTGGTTGTAGTTATCATTGTTGTTTGGCAGGCTGGGGCTGGATTCGAACCTGCCAGCTCTGGTTATGTGGCTGGCGCCTTAGTCGCTTGGGCTACAGGTGCTCAGCCTGTGGTTTGCTTTTTTACTTCGTCTTTATGAAGAGGAGGATAAAAGTCAGAAATGCCTTTTACAACAGGTCTGCAAATTCCACAGGGAAGTTAAAACTTCCCTTTTAATGTTACCACCCGGGCTGCCCAAACAGCATCACAGTAGGGCGACTCAGGCCTGCTCGGCCCGGAGACGCAGGGCCGACGCGACAAGCCCGGGCACACCGGAGCTGCTCACCGCCGCGGCCGGGCACAAGCTGGCACCTGCGCCCCGCCCAGGACCGCTCCCGCGCCGTTCCCGGGGCTGGCAGCCTCCGGCCTGAAGATCTGTACGGCCGCCAGTCCCAAAGCCGGAAGGTCGCCTAGTTAAGTACAAAGCAGGTCCAGAAGTTCCACGCGTCCATCTACGTGACCAACAACCGGCCTAAAGCTGGACGCGGAGCGCCGGTGACCCGGAGAACCCTGAGGGTCTCGCCCAGACTCTCGACCCGGGCCGAGCACCGCGGATGCCAGGACCTGCAGGCCCCGGTAAGTCCGGAACGCCTGGCCATGGGCAGCACCCAAAGAAAGGGCTCTAGTGGTTTGGAGGGGACCGCAAAACACGACGGAGAAAGTTCCCGGGCCGCAGATTCCCACCTCGTCCACCCTGCCCTGCAGTCTACTCGCCAACTCCAGAAGCCCCACAGGACCTGCCGCGGGAAGTCGCCGGGCGCGTGAAAAGCTCTAATGACTGAGTGTTTACAAAGACACCAGCCCGGGGGAGGGGACCCAGTCCTCTGGGTACCCGCTAGACACCGGTCATTCCTTCCTCCCCTCCCCTTCCCTGAGCCCCCCATGGGGGTTGGAGGCGGCCAGCACGAGACCCTCTCCGGTAGAGGGTCTCCAGGGGCCTCTCGGCCACCCCCGGGCTCTGCCGACTTCGGCTGCTCCTGGAGGTGCTACCAGGGGCCGCCTAGGCTCAGGTGGTCCCTTCAAAGCCACTAAGGGAAGACTGAAGGGCGCGGGGAGACGCTGGCGCCGGCAGAACCTACCCCCGCGCGCTGCTCCGCTTCCACCAACCCGCCCAGCGCGTTCGGGACCCCAGGTCCCCAGCAGGACGAGCCGTCCTGGGCCAAGTTTCTCACCTTGGACGGTGCGATTGCAGGAGACAGAGGCCGCCAGCAGGATGGCACCCGCCAGCAGCCACGCCGCGCTCAGGCTGCGCATCCTTCCCGCAGCCCCCACGCCGGGCGGGCGGGGATCCGCCGCCACGGGTTCAAAACTCGGAACTCCACTCGCCGCACCGGGAGAAGGCCAGCCTCCCGCCTGCCGCTAGTCCGAGCCTCTGCGCTCGCCTCCCCAGGGCCAGAGAAGTTTCAGGGAAACCGGAGTCTCCGGGCTCACCTGCGGGAGGCCACGCCCCGGGACGGGGACGCGCGGCCAGGCCCCGCCCCCGGCCGTCCGGCCTGGACCTCCGGGTCCCGGAGGCTGCGGGCGGGGCGGGCGAGGGAGGCGGCTGCCCTGGAATGCAAACAGCAGGGACGCTGGCGACCCAGGGTTGGTCCCAGTCTGGGCTGTGCCTACATTGAACTACCTTTAACCTCTAAGTACTCCTGAAGAGCTAGTGTCGTCAAATCGGAGCTCCCTGCAATTACTGTGGGTAAGTGATACAGGGAGGGCTTCCCCGTGGTAGTGGACACCGGGACCCAGGAGGAGGTTTTGATCTGCAGACACAAGGAAGCAAGCTGCAGACACCAGCGGCGTGGAGCTGAAGGATGGAGGCTAGGGTTAGGTTCTTGCACTGCCGGGAACCAGCTGTGACCTTGAGCAAACCTCTTCACCTGTTTCTAGACCACTTCTGGGAGGTGGAGCAGGAGAAGATAAATGGAATGGCGACTCTTAAGTGCCAGTGTCAACACAGTAGGAGCGCTGTCTTGGTTAATCCGCCCAACAACCAGCGCAATAAGTATAATTTGACAGAGGAGGAAATGGAGCTTTGGAGCTTAGAAAGGTTGGGTAAATTGTCCAGAGTTAACTGTTTGAAAACACAGTTTATAAATGTCCATCACATTCAAACTGTAGTTCAGACTTTTGACTGCCACTTTCTTCTATTAATCAATGCACTGTAAAGGCTTCCAAGACTTTCCAAAGGCTTCTGCCTTCAGATCCTATATAGGCCAAGTAAATACATAGGCAGATAGAGGGGTGGGGAGAAGTGGACCGTGGGACAGGAGATGGGTGCTCAGGGCCGTCATTATGTTGGTAAAGCCTTACTTTTTATTTGCTTTTTTTTTTAAAGGTAGAACAAAAGAAAGGTTACTGTTATCTATTTAAACTATTGGTACTGGAGGAACAGAGAAGAGAGACGTGTTTTCAGATACTTGAAGAGGACTAGATGTGTTTTGAGTTGCTCCAGAGATCAGCTATAGTCTTAGGAGAGTAGAACCACTTCACTGCAGGGCTCCCAGCAACAGACCAGGGCACGTCTGGCAGGTTAGAAAGAGGTTTCCCTCCCAGGGTCTGGGACCAGAATGAATGAGTCCAGGTAGACTCCTGAGGAGCTTCAGTTCTGAGAGTTCACGATTCTCCCAAGAAGAACAAAGTTTAGTAAGTCACTTGCCAATGACCATTATTAATTTCTGAATACACAAACTAAATGACCCCCATCCGATGGTCTGTATCTATGACAAAACTTACATCTGATAAAGGGCCTGTATCTTGTGTGTGACTTCTTGCTGAATCTACCATGGAGCCAATTAACTGAACTTAATGTGATTTCCAGATTCATTCAGGAAGACAACATTGTGTAAAATGTCATGTTAGCCAGTGGTTTCAACCATATCCCCTATAAAACATTTCGGCAAAGTTACTTAAGTGGCTGGTTTGGTATTCTGTCCTTACATGTGCTCTTACACAGGGGCTCACAAGAGCAGGAAAATAAATGGCTAACAAGGAAGAGAAGCAGATGCCCCCAAATATGCTAAGAGAATAGGGGGATTGCTGTCTGAATAACAGAAATGGACTATTTTAAAAAATAAAATTCTCACACCTACGGTGCATCTTAGAATGGGTACAGGCGAAACCAACTAAATGCAGAATACAAATGTCTACATACAATAACTAAGAAAATGCCATGAAGGCTATGTTGAACAGTTTGATGAGAATATTTCAGATTGTATATGAAACCAGCACATTGTACCCCTTGA
>CAUYPK010034131.1:0-65815 GCA_963574355.1 Loris lydekkerianus
TACTTGGGAGGCTGAGGCAAGAGAGTCACTTGAGCCTAGGAGTTGGAGGTTGCTGTGACCAGTGATGCCACAGCACTGTACTCAGGGCAACAGCTTGAGGCTCTGCCTCAAAAAATAAATAAAATAAAAAGTGGAACACATGAATCTTAGTAAAGCATCACAAGAATGGAGAAGCAAGAATCCCATGTACTCAATTCTGATATGAGGACAATTAATGACCTAGTGTGCAGTGGTGGGGGGGAGGGGAGAACAGAGAAAGCAACAAAGGGAAGGGGGTGGGAAGTCATGGTATATGACACACCTTTGGGGGGTCAGACACAATAAAAAGAGGGACTTTAACAAATGCAATCAACGTGACCTGGTTCTTTGTACCCTCGATGAATCCCCAATGATAAAAAAAAGACAGAAATAACGCCACTTTTGTATGACGTATTCTTTTTATTTGCTGGTTCAATCATTTGTTAGGATTTTTATGTCTTTATTTATTAGGCCTATTGGTCTTTCCTTGCAAGATCTCTTGTCAGCTTTTGATATTAATATTATACTAGCCTCATTAAGCAAAACAGAAAGAGAGGCTGTCAGCCTCTATCCTATGAAAGAGTTTGTATGTAATATAATTTTTTCCTTAAGTGCTTGGTAGAATTCACCAGTGAAGTCCAGGCCTGAAGTTTTCATTGTGCAAACTCTTTAAAATAATAAATTTAAGTCATTTAGTAAATATAGAACTATCGACTACGTGTACCATTTTTTGAAATGGTTTTCCAGATTATTAATTTCTTCTGTGTTATCTAACTTATCGGCACAAAAGTCTAATGATTCTTTACTGTTCTTTTAACATCTTTAGGATCTATAATAGTGTTTCCTTTTTCATTTCCGTTTTTGGCAATTTACAGCATATCTTAAAGGTTACCATATATACCTACATAGGGAAAATGAAAAATTACAGTTAAATATACTTTTATTTACAAAATATTCATTATAAATTTTTGCAAAACATTTCTCTATGTGTTGATATGTATACTAAAAATATAACAAAGTATGAGTTTGTTATTTTTTCCTATTTTGGCAACCTTTTGGAACCCTCTATGTTATTTCTCTTTATTTCTTGATCAGTCTTGCCTAGGAACTTGTCATTTTTATTACTATATTCCAGGAACCTACTTGTGGCATTGGTAATTTTCTGTAAAAATTTGATTGATTTCTGATCTTAGTCTTATCTTTTTCTTCCATTCTCTTTGGATTTAATTTTTTTATAACTACTTGGGTTAAGAGATTAAAGCATTAACTTTAAGCTTTTGTACTTTGAAACCTTTCTTTTAAAACATTTATGACTATAAATTTCTACCCAGTGCTTTGTCTTCATCACACAGATTTCAATACGTTATATCTTCATTGTCACCCTAGATTCTTAATAGTGGTTCCCTTTTGGATGCTTCCTCTTATTAGAGTTTATAATGCTTTTGGCTCTGCTTATAGAGAAGAAAATTCAGTATTCTCAAAGATAGCCTGTAGTCCTGTATGGAGATTATTTCGTATCCTATAAAATAGCTATGCTAAGAATGGTCTTTGTTACTCAAGATAGATAAAATAAAAATCAGGAGCTTTTTCAGGAAAATTAATAAATACTTTTAAAATACACCAAAGTATTCATTATTAACATTATCTTACTTACCACCCTGAAAAAGGCAAGTCATACTCTTTACTATGTGTTCATAGGTTAGCTCGGCCTCATTGAAAGAACTAGACCAAAGACTCTTTGAAAATTACATTGAATTGAAAGCAGATCCCATTGTTGGTTCCTTAGAACCTGGAATTTATGCAGGCTATTTTGATTGGAAAGACTGTCTGCCTCCAACAGGTAAGTAAATAAACTTACTGGACTTTTCTATAAGTAATCTGATTCATCTAAAATGATAGATGTGGTTATGTTTAAAATGCTTTTCTTTTTTATTCACGTTTTTCTCTTATCCACTGATAGTGGAAGATTAGTTTGATTTTAACTTTTTATTAGTTTAAACCTATTTCTTATTTAGTAATGCATATGTCCTCTGATTCTTTCTTATATAGATATAAAGGAGTAACTTTCTGTGACAGTTTTATGCAATGACCTTATGACCATCATCAAAAATTTTGTTTAAGAAATCTGGTTACTTCTGTGTAAGACCTAATTACTGATGCTGAAAGGGTGAAAAACAGAAGGAAAATGTGTAGGAGTAAGATTATTATAGAATTTACCAAAGAAAATTGGGCCACAGAAAGATGACTGACATATAGTCTTACATATTAATTTATGATACATATTTTTAGAATAACTATTGCTTTCTGAATCAAATATAATTTCTGATTGATTAAATAGTTATTTCTTTGTATGGAGTAGAACACATAAAGCCAAGCTACCTGTTAACATTTTTTTATTACATGCAGAAGTGATCTAATATAGAGCTGGTCATGCTCAGATAAGACATAGATTTTGGGGGAGGATGTATATATGTAGATGTAGCAGTGAATTGTTAACCGATTTGGCTTAATCTTTATTCTTTTGACTAATCACTTTAATCACTGTTTGTTTTTATTGTGTAGTGCTTTTATTATTGTGTAGGTGATAAAATTATTTTGTTTAAACACCTTTGGTTTTTATTGTATAGTGTGAACATACAACAGTGATGCCAAAAGTCTACACTAAAAACTAGAATCATTAACCACAATTATTTAATGTGGCCACAGTTATTTAATTTTCTGAAATCATAGTCGTCATAGTCATGTGAGTCTTTATTCCTCCAACTGGCTATACTTGATCTTTTCTTCCTTAAACTCCATTACTTTACTTTTTCTCTCCACATAGACTCTACTGTGTCCAAACTAGATTACAGTTCATGCCCCAAGTATATCTTTTTTAAGTCTAAATCAGTTCTTATCAATGTCTTGCTTAACATTTCTATAGTATCTTCCTAGTAAAATCTGGGAAGCTGTGCTGTGCAGAGCTCTCCTGGGCACCCTGCCCAGGGCCTCTCTCCAGCTGAACTCCACCTCTTGCCTTTTTTTTTTTTTTTTTTTTTTTTTGCAGTTTTTGGCTGGTGCCGGGTTTGAACCCGCCACCTCTGGTATATGGGGCCAGCGCCCTACTTCTTGAACGGTGCCCCACCTCTGCCTTTTTGAAAAGCTCATCTTTGTAAAATAAAAATTGGATTCTGTCAGTCCCCTCCTTAAAACCCTCCAAGGTGACTCATTCTCCCTCCAGCTAACTGCAGACTTCTCAAACAGTGCTAAGGCTTATGCAGTGGCCCTTAGATGTGCCCATGGCATGGTTCCAGTACTTCCACAGACACCAAAACCCACTGATCAAGTTCATTATGTAAATAGATGCAGTATTTGCATGTAACCTAAGTAATCCTCTTATATACTTTAAATCATCTTTAGATTTCTTACAATACCTAATGTAAATGCTGTGCAAATACGTAGTTGTTGTACTGTATTGTTTAGGGAATGATGACAAGGGTAAAAACCTTGTAAATTTTCAGTACAGATGTAGCCATCCATTTTGTTTACTCAAATATTTTCCATCCTCAGTTGGTTAAATCTATGGGTGGGGAGAGCCGACTACGCTTGCCTGTGCTTGCCGAGTTACCGCCCTCCCTTGTCACGTGCCTCCCCAGCTGCAGGCTGGCTGGGTGCCCACCCCTCTTGGCTTCACCTGTTCTCCTGCCCTTCCCTACCCTCCCCAGCCCTGCACCCTGAGAACTCTTTGTGGCCACCTCCTGTGTGCCTCCAGGTTGGGTGGGCATACCTCCATCTGTGATGCTCCTGGAGTAGTTTCCTATTCTGTAACTGTGCTCTGTGCATGTAGGAAATGTTTTATAATATTTCTGCTTTCTTGCTGGACAGCTTTAGTACAGGGCCTGCCCTTTTGAGATCTGTGTTCCCAGTGTTTTTAATACAGTCCTGACACACAGATGCTGTGTGTTGAGTGAGTGAAGATTGGTAGTTTATTAATTACCATCTTTCTAAATTTGCCAGTTAGTCCTTCACTTCCAAGTGTTTGCTATATAGTTTTGCAGTGATTTTTCACAAAATTTCCTATCAAAATTATATGATAGGAAATCATATCATATAATATTCTACTTTCCATTATTTTCTTGTTCACTTTTTAATAAATAGTGCTTATATGCAATGACTGTACATATTTGTTGAATCAAAATGAGCATTTTAGCACTGATTTTCCTGTTTTGTGTGAATTCTTATATTGTAGCTATGTGCATTCCCTAAATTTCAGCAATTAAATTTAAATTTAAATGTAACTGTCAGGTATATCTAATACATCAGCAATTATATGTTGCATCACTATGCAAAAAATAATAGTGATAATTTAAATACATTTTGATTAAATTTATATTTGCCTCAATTACTAGCACGTAAGGACAGTAACTGTTAGCACTGAAATTGTTCTTATATGATTTGGTATATGTTCAAGGTTATTAGATTACTTGTCCTGTTTTTGCGAGAATAGGAAAAAATCATGACACAGCTACTGCAAGTTTTCTGCACTTTAATGATGACTATAACACACTCGAATCAGACTAAGTTTCAGTCTCCATAAACAGTAGTTCAGATGCATCTTCATTGAAAGCCAATCATTACTGAGAAACAGGATTTCCTTGTCATTGATGTGAAGGAAGACTTTCTTTTCTTTTGCCAGTCCTCCGTCAGACTTGCTACTTCTGTTGACAGTGAAGCTTTCTTAGTGTGCACTGAACATTGCCAGCAGCAGTACAGAGTTCTCATGGGGCAGAAGGCAGGTTCTGCTTTCTCTCACATCCAGCTGTGTAAGGGGTGTCTTTGGAGAAGACACATTCATAAAGTCCTGAAGGGGCTCCCTGAAGGGCATCAAGAGGTCATGTCAAAGGCAGTGACTGCTGGCCGTTATTGTATGGTTGTGGGTCCTCTCACAACACTTCAGTGAGAATTAACAAAAAGACACAGTTTGTGTGAAGGCAGTGCCAGGCCAGGGGGGATCTTAGGTTTCCACTGCTTCCAGTTTGATAATGGTGACTTAGAATTTCCATGTCCTCCATGGAAATATTTATTTAAGTTACCCAGAATGCTTTCTCTATTATTTTCTTATCTTTTTAACCATGACATTGAACTAACATAAGCCTCTGATGTGAATTAGGATTAGAGTCTAAAAGTGATCATGAGATTGATCTCAATGATAGCTGTAACCTCAGATAATTTTCTTATAAAGAATTAAGATTCTGCTGGCTGTGTGACATTAAGTGATATGGCCTTTATTTTACATAACTCTTTTTTTATTTGTATTTTTTCTTAATATAGACTTTCTTTCATAAGCAAATTGCACATGGCACCATAACATCAGCAGTTCATTTACTCTCTCTCAGATTCCAGAAATACTTGGAAGTCACTGGCGTTCGTTTCACTTTTATAAACTGTATTTAGTTCTGTTCTTTGTGTAGTTTTGTCTTCATGATTATTAACTGAATCTCAGTCTTCATAGTCATACAGGGATTTTTTAGTTTGTTTAAAGTTCACTTAAGTTGAGACCTTGTGTAAAGTGAACAAAGTAGTTTGTTAATTTTCTAAAATAATTCCAATTAACAACTTCACTATTACCTTTAGAGCTTGCATCTCCAAAAACTGAATTTTGCAAATCATATAGGTAACTGATTAGTTATTGCTGTAGTTAGCAATAAATTTAGTTTCTAATACTATATATGGTGATTGAAAAAATCCAGTTGATTAATTTCATGATTTAAGAAGACATATCCGTTAAAGCCATAGCTCTGTTTTTTGTTAACCTGACAGTTGGATATTTAAATTGTTGCTACTTCTTTATTTGTGTATATGTCAGTGAAGTTTATTCCAGTCAGTTCTGAGTCATAGAACTGTTATTAACATTTTAATTGTTCTCTTATTATTCATGATTACTAAGAGTTCTGAGTATTTGAATTTTATAAATCTTAACTAAATTAAGAATATTTTTGGTTTCCATTTGCAAATATACTCTGACGTTCACATCTTTGAAACACACTAAACAAGAAGAAATATTTCTTTAACCTTTCTCTTAAATATTGGTTTTAACTATTTTTCCTTCCATATGGCATATAAATTAAAATTCATTCACATTCTTTAAAAGTATTTAATGAATGAATTTAAATTTAATCATTTTTATATAAGTACTAAACTGATTCAAATGCTTATATATTAATTATATAATAGAAATTATAATGGGAAAGGGATGGCTATATAATTCATTACATGAATATGTCTAGTACCATTCTAAAAATAAAAGCATAGTTGATTGCTTTTGTGCATGATGCATATAATTCAGCACAGAATAATTATCTGTGACATGTCAGGTCACAGGCCCTGTGCTGCCCAGTTCTGACAGCCAGCAAAAGTCACTAGGTGTCTGTTATCAATGCAATATCCTAAACAGTATATTTAAAGTAGAAGGGAAAAAAATGTAAATCTAACTACAAAGACAAAGCAAAGGGGCAACTCTTCTGAAGTCTCTGTCTACTTTACTGGAGAGAATTTCAATTTTATTTTAAGATCTCTGTCTTTTAGAATCAGTCTTGCAGGTGACAGACATTACCCCATCAGGTTATCTCTTACATCTTGTAACTTATATAATCCAAAGCTCAGGAATAGTTTAGAATTTCTAGAGGATAAGAAAGATGCTAGAGAATGAAAATAAGGGAAAATTGTATTTTCTTTTTGATTTTCAAAAAATGGAAAACTGCAAAGAAACTCTCTTTCTGCAATGACTGTGAGTACTGTTGTATGAAGTCTGACAATTGTAAGTTTGCAAACTCGCCCCTGCGCACTTAGGTTGGCAGTGCTGCACAATACCTTGGTACCTCAGTGTCTTGCAGCTGTGCTCATGTGGACGTGTGGTGGGCTGAGTGGCATTCTTATTGTTGTGTGTTTTTGTGTGCCATATGATGACCGCTCTGATGGTCATTCCAGAAAGAGTTCCAAAATTGCTTTCAAAGGCGAACAAGGTGCTGGCATTGGTGCATAGGTTCTCAAGGGGAATACTTTCAAGGTGACTATAGTGATGTTCAGCAGTGAGGTAGATAGCACTTTTTCTAAGATGAGTTCATGAACTTAATTGTCCAACCTTGCATATACACATCCATTTGTACACACATGTTTCTATATATATTCATAGTAATGTAGTTAGTATTTATTGCACATATACCATGTTCCAAGTGGAAGGATTTATATAGATTGTCTGATGTAATCATCATCGCAGCACCTCAAGAAGTAAACAACATTTTTGTCTTTATAGATTAAGCCATTGAGCATAAAGAGGATAAGCAACTTGCTTGAGTTCACCTAGCTATGAAGTGGAGGGTTTAGGGTTCAGAATTCAAATCTAGACAGTTCCTACTTTTAGGCACCATGCTGTGTTGCCAGACAAAGAGCTAATAACATTATTACTTCATTATAAATCTATAAAGAGAAAGGCAGATACCCTGAAGAAGAGTAGGTATAAGGCATGGAAGTCACAAAAGAACTGTTAATAATATCAATAATAAATATGAAAAGATACTGAAATCCATCAATTCTCAGTGAATGCAAATCAAAATAGCACTGAGGTGTCATTTTTGAAAAACCCTCTGGATCAGCAGGTATTGATAACTTATTAATACTTCCTTTTGACAAAGGTCTAAAGGAGACTATCCTGTCACCTTTCTAGGAATATAAATTGGTCTAGCTTTACACAAATACATACATGTATATGTGAATGTTATATACCATCTTATGGAAAATATCAGATAAGTAAGGAAGGAATTATGTGCAGTTATATTTATTGTGACACTTTTTAATATAAGCACAATCTGAAAAACAACCTAAATACCTATCAGTAATGAATGGGTTATATATATGTATGTATATATATATGGGGGATGTATAGCTATAGATATATATACATATATATATATATACACTAAGACAGAGCAATGTCCATATATTGGTAGAAAATATTAGTTAAGAAAATATGCATTCATTATTCTCTAATATTTCTTCTAAAAGACAATATATCAATTTTACATGTACAATTTTCCACGTACAAATATATCTTCAAATGTTGTAGGAAGTATAATCACAGAAAACTTCAGTTTTACATTTTAAAATTTTGTTTTCTTCAATAATTGGAAGGAACATAGATTTTTTTCTCAAATTCTTCTGTTTAAAAAAAAATGAAAACTGTCCATGGAGACAGCATACTAATGAAGAAAGCCATGTGTAACACTAAGACACACAATTTGATAGAGAAATGACATACATAGTGAATCTAGGTTTCAACAAGTTGTTTGACATTTTTTTTTCCTGATACTCTTTTGGAATCATAGCTGCCGGCTTAAAGCAAGAGCATCTTTGTATCAGAAACTGTGGTATTTTTTGACCTTTTTTATCTTCACCGTGCGTGAACCTGTAGTTCAACTTCCACAGCACACTTAAATTATGTTGATCAAAAAAAAAAAAAAAAGTGAAAAAATAATATGCTTACTGTGCTTTGAACTTCTTTCAAAAACAATTTAATTAATGCTCTTTAAAAATGTTCACGGCACTCTTAAGGTCCTCTCATAGCACACCAGTGTGCTGCTGCACAACAGTTTAAAATTCTCATATGTTGCTTCTGACCCTGTAAAATGTCACACCCTCTTTAAAAACAGTTTCTTACGAACATAAATCTACCCTATGACCCACCAGTTCTTCTAGGTATTTTCCCAGGAGAAATGAAAAACATGTCCAACATGTCCACTTATACAGTGTGGTCACAGCAGCTATTTTCATAATAGCAAAAAACTGGAAACAGCCTAAGTATCCATTCTCTTCTCAAGAAAAGAATATATCAAATTGTAATAACTAATACAGTGGAACATTATCCATACGATGGAGTACTTCTCCTTGTTGTGATTGATACCTGCTATGTGGATAGATCTCAAAAACATTATGTTTAAGTGCAATACAAAAGGGGACATACTTAGAATCCCATCTAAGTGCAGTTTTTGGACAGACTCACTAGTGGCGATTGTGGGAGGATGGTGGGATAGACAGGTACACAAGGGACTATTAATGTGGTGGAAATATGCTGCATTTACCCACGGTAGGAGTTACACTATCACATGCTTTTCCCATCAGATGGGATATGTAAAGTCTGTACGTTCACTGAATTATACCTCAGAAAATTCAATAAATAGAAAAACTTTTAAAGTCATACAATAGAATTACTTTAAAAAGCATATGAAAAAGTAAAAAGGTATAATTAGAACCATAAAAACTAAAAAGTCACACACATAAATTATATAAGGCCAGTTGGAGGGTTGACAGAGTTTAACAACAGGAGAGAGAAGACACAGCTTTAAGGGGTAATGTGTGAATTCTGAAGGTCCTAGACTATTTGTAAACTCTAAGTGCTCATGACTTGTCTGCTTCAAAGTAGCCAGTAAAATGACAGTTGCAGTTATAAAGGTGTAGTGGCCAAAGGTGCCGGTTCCTGTGTTCTGGGATCATCACATCTGGTCTTAAAAATCAGGCCATATGAGAAAATGATTGTCAGAATAGACTGTATTCTGGAGAAAGGATTAACAATACATCTAATAGCTCTAAATATCTGTATGTTTTTGTAAAAGACATTCTGTATAGTGACAGAAAGCAGAATTACAATCAAACTGATAGCAGTCATAGTCAGAATTTTCAAAAACTGGTCAACCTTGTAAGAACTATATGTTCTGTGAGTGCCAGAATATGCTTACTGTGCTTCAAGGCCTCTAAAGACTTGCAGACCTCAAGAGTTTGCTCCTTCTAGCTGGGATGATCTAACTTGGCATCATATGGTAGATGTCTTAAGGAAAACGTAGGATTTTGGAAACTTCCCAAAAATCAGAATGGCAGGGCATTCCAAGCTCCTGAAGGTTTCAAAAAATCTAATGTAATTGAAGTGATTCATGTGGTAATGGCAAGAAGGCCTAGTTGGAGGTGAGGAGACCTAAGTGGGGCTTGCCATTCCGGCTAACAGGGAGACCAGGTAGGAGGCTACTTAGGAAGTCATGGCACGAGGCGAGGGGGTGGACTGCCAGAGGAAACAATCCATGAGATTTTCCATATGATAAAATGTGGGTTTATAACAATTACCATATATACTCGAAAAAACTCGGCTTATACTCGAGTATATACGGTACCATGATTAAATATAGTAAGATATATTTTCTTGGGGAAAACTGTCAGACAACCCTTTTTACATCTCATTCCATACTTATCTAATTGTTTTTCACTTACAAGAAATAATTAATTTAAAATTAAGTATGTAAAACTGCCTTTCAAAGTAAGAATTGAAACTCTTATCTATGTTTAGAAATTAAAGGGAAAATATAAATTCTTCCAATTCACTTACTTCAGTGTCTATCGCTTATCTGTTACGTATATTAAAGATATTGCGGGTTGTAAAACTAAGAAAGCAAAGTATCCATTTAGAATAGCTTTCCCTCAACCTTTAAGGTCAGTAAGTCTCCTGGTGAAGCCTGCCTTGGTAGTCCTGGATGACTCTGCTGAGTAAGCAGGAGATGAGACCCTGCATACTACATAGCACCCATTCATTACCCTGTTCAAACTTAGTCTGAGTTGAATTCACAGATACAGAAATGCACATAGTCTGTTAATCTGTATACTCAAAGTCTGTAAAATATTCAGATCATTTACAGAAAGAAAAGAAAATACATTTGCTTTCTATTCACAAATTCAGCAAATATTCTCAAGTCTGTTCCATACAGGGTACTCTATAAGTTTTCCAAGTTGTTTAAGATAGCAGTTCCTGATTTCCAAGTTTAGAATGTAAATAGGAAAGCTATTGATAGTACTGTGTATGAAATGGAAGCATTACAAATCTTACTAAAGTCAGTAAGCACTTATGTTCTTCAGCATTGGTGGAAACCAGAGTGGTGACCTCAGGAGGGTATTCCTGAATGTTCTCCACACCCTGGAATAGCCTTAAATAAGCATTGTTAAGAAGCCTCCCGAAACTATTTCTTCTTCTTAGTATCTTTATCTATACAAGGTGTTTCTTTTTCTGTTGGTTAATTTATTTGTTATTGATTGTTGGTCAGGTGTGTGTGAGTGCATGTGCAAGACAGATGTTTTGGTGCAAAATAATAAGTGGCCAAAAAGTTAAATTATTTTATATCCTTCTATTTTTTGAAATCATAAGTTCTTGCAGTACTTAAGTTGTCCCCCCATTAAAGTTAAAATCCAGTGAGTTTTATGGGGAGTAAATGTGAAACACAACTTTCTTGGTACGTTTATTTTGTTCTGTTTGTCATTTTGTTTTAACTTTTTATCATTTCTTTGTAGTTTTCTGAGGAAAATATATTTCAACTGCCATGTGAAGAATGTCTTGGTTGGCTATTATTTGGTTTTTCCAACAATTTTAATGTCATTCTTGTGTAATTCATCTAGATCTTTGTGCATCACTGAGTTAATTACACTTACCTCTGCTTACAAAACACAGAGATAGGGGCTAGGCTACTTGACCACTTATATCATTAAATTGTCACCTCCATTTTAAAGTTTATCTCAGTTGTTAAACTTGAACCATCCATATGGAGAATCATTCAGAGTTCGTTAAAATGTACTTAAGGGTTGGTAGAGGATCTACATAGGGCTGTGACAGTATTGCTTTCTTTCTTCTTCTTTGTCTCTGTTCATGCCACAGACTGGGTAATTTACAAAGAACAGAAATTTATTTCTCATAATTCTGGAGACTGGGAAGTCTAAAGTCAAGGAGCACACAGATTTGCTGTCTAGTGAGGCTGCTCTCTGCTTCCAGGATTTCCCTTGTTGCTATGTCTTCTGGACCTGACGAGTAAAGCAAAGGGTGGCTCCTGTGGCTCAGTGAGTAGGGCGCTGGCCCCATATACCAAGGGTGGCGGGTTCAAACCCAGCCCTGGACGAACTGCAACCAAAAAATAGCCGCGTGTTGTGGCGGGCGCCTGTAGTCCCAGCTGATGGGGAGGCTGAGGTAGGAGAATTGCAGAAGCCCAAGAGCTGGAGGTTGCTGTGAGTCCTGTGACATCACGGCACTCCACCAAGGGCAGTAAGTGAGACCCGTCTCTACCAAAAAAAAAATATATATATATATAGATATATATATTTACTGTGCTTTGAACTTCTTTCAAAGATAATTTAATTAATGGTCTTTAAAAATTTTTGTGGCACACCCAAGATCCTCTCATGATATTCATGAAGGTGGAGCCCTCTTGGCCTAATCATATTTTAATACCACCACAATGGGATTAGTTTCATCATAAATTTTGGAGAGGATATATTCAAAATATGACATCCTTACAGATTAACCATAGTAGTGATGTCCAGTACTAGAAAAGAGCAAAAGATAGGGACTCTCCTACTCTTAGTATCTCATCCTAAGCCAAGAGAGAGAAAGAGAAGCAGGGGTTGGGGGGGGAGGGGGAGAAATTTAGTTCTAATCCACAATTATTCTGAAGACTCTGAGCCTTACAAGAATTTTAAGGGCACCATTATGAACATCATACTCCTGGTGTGTGTTGGGACACTTTTCAAAATCTGTTTTCCTCTTTGTACATGGACAGTGAGCTGGCATTCAGTGAAGCTGTTGTTTCCCTGTTACCCACTCAGCCCAAACAGGGCTCCTGCGCCCTCATCATTGAGTAGTTTGGCACCTTATGAGTTTCCTTTTCTTTTTTTTTTTTTTTTAGACAGAGTCTCAAGCTGTCGCGCTGGGTAGAGTGCTGTGGCGTCACAGCTCACAGCAACTTCCAACTCTTGGGCTGAAGCGATTCTCTTGCCTCACCCTCCCAAGTAGCTGTGATTACAAGTGCCTGCCATAACGCCCAGCTATTTTGTTTTGTTTTGGGGTTTTTTTTTTGTTTTTGTTTTTGTTGTTGTTGTTGTTGTTGTTGTTGTTATTGTTTGGTTGTAGATCATTGTTGTTTGGTGGGCCCGGGATGGATTTGGATCCGCCAGCTCCAGTGATGTGGCTGGCACCTTAGCCGCTTGAGCTACAGGCACCGAGCCGATGAGTTTTCTTTTAAATCAAAACAGAAACTGAGGGAGTGGACTTCAGTTCTGAAGAAAGAAGCGTAAGTCAATAATCTTTTCCTTTATGGAACTCTGAAAGAAAAACTTTATTAATTCCCAGGACTATTCTTAATTACATTAACAAGTTCTGTGAAGTAGTTGTTAATAGTCTCATAGTTGATCTTTTATAAGCAAAACATAACTTTACATTTTCTATAAAATGATAATCCTAGTTATCTTTTTTTAAATCTACAGTTTCATTAAGCTCACTAATTTTTCAGACATGTTCTTTTTTATAAGCAGTTTGATATACTCAAGTCATTGCTGTAGAACCATTTGTACAATGCTTTGGACATTTGGTTGTAATTTCTTTCTCTGCCAAGCATTTTTCAATAAAGTAAAATTTTGGCTCTGGTGATCTCAAATGTGAAATTTATTAACCTTGTGATGACCCATGGCCTACATATTTTCTTCATTGCATGTCTTATCTGCTAGAGTATTTATGTATTAAATTGATAGCTATAAACTATGCTGTTTGGCATCAGAGTAAACTAACATGCTATTGTGCTCTAAGTCATTTTTAAAACTTTTTGTTGTGGAAATTTTCAGATGCGTATCAAAGTAGAACAGCATGACAAATCCTGATTGACCTATCAGCCAATATCAATAGCTCTCAGCTCATGGCTGATGTTGTTTGGGCCCCTGGGTTCCCCACTACCCCAAAACCTATTGTTTTGAAGTAAATCTCAGATATTAGATCATTTTATTCATATGCAAATAAGATAAGGATGATTTTTTTTAAAGAAACATAACCATAACACCACTATCAGATCTGAAAAAAAGTTTACACTAATTCCTTAATGTCATCAAATATTCAATTTTCAAATTCTCATAGAATCTTTCTGGATAGGTAGTTTGTTCAAATCAAGGTTCATTCAGGGTCCACGTGTTGCTTTTGGTTGATGGTCTCTTAATTAGTAAAAGACTCTAGTCTATAGTCCATAAATCAGATTCTTTGTTTTGTAGATGTTCTCACATTCTCAGTTTTTCAGATGATTTTTTCCTGGTGTAATTTAACATGTTCTTTTGTCCTTATGTTTTTTATAAATTTGTGGTTAATGAAGAAAGATTATCAGTTTTTAGGTTTGATTTTTTTTTTTTTTTTAATTTAATGATGTTTCCTTCCACCCTGTCATAGTGGTATCCCACCTTCTTTTTTTTATCTGTCACACATTGGAAGAATAAGAGCTATATTGAGCCATGAATTAAATACACAAACACTAAGGAAGGATATCTGATTAGCAAAAAAAAAAAAGTCAGTGTATACTTTTTGTGATATCCGACACCACACATGATCAAAGAAAGTCTTCACAAAATCAGCATGTAACCTGCGGGCCCCAGGTTGGACCCTTCTGCTGGGAAGTACATTGTATTTGGTTGTCTCTGTTTATAATGTTAAGATTAAAAATTGGATTCAAGTGATAATTGGGTTTGTTTGCCCTTCAAAAGTTCACCATAAACTTTTCATCTAATAGTTTTAACACCATTGGTAATTGTTTTTATGATCTATTTTCTATTAAAGATTGGAAAATAGTGATTGTTAACTAGAACACTAAATAAACTTTTAAAGTTTTTTTTTTTAATAAACTATTTGATTACTCTAAAATACAGTTTGTACAGAAAGTGTAGGAGAAATACTTGATTAGTAGTTTTCAGAATGAGTTGTTTTCTTAGCATTTTTCAAAGGTTATCAATGAAATAATTTTTTATTTTTATTTATTTATTTATTTATTTATTTTGCAGTTTTTGGCCGGGGCTGGGTTTGAACCCACCACCTCTGGCATATGGGGCCGGCACCCTACTCCTTTGAGCCACAGGCGCCGCCCTATTTTTTTTATTATGGTTATGATGGCATCATGATGTGAACATAGTGGATGAGTTTCAGTTTTATTATGGCAGTTATTCTTTTCTTAATAATCATATTATGCTCTCTTTGGCTGGGAGAATCCCTTCGATTGGGCTCTGGGTCCTGAAGGTGCAGCCTCCCCATACAGTGTCATGTTCCACACTCTTCATGGCTTCCTTGTTTCAGTGGAATCCGCCGTGTTGCCCAGGCTGGAATACGGTGGTCATTCATGGGCCCCATCATAGCTCACTGTACCTCTGAGCTCCTAGGCTCATGTGGTCCCCTGCCACAGCCTTTCAAGTACCTTGAACTACAGACACACACTACTGTGCCCAGAAACCATTGGAAGAAAATGAAAGAATATGAAATAAAAACATCTTCTCCTGTCTTAACTCTGTTTTATAAGGATTTTATGGATTTTTATAATCCCTTCACTCTTGTTAAATCTCATCCAGAAGTCTTTCCTATACTTGGATGAGCTATGTTCACAGCAGTCACAGTACTTGGTGTCTCTCATGTTCCATCAATACCATCAATTCCATTCAGACGTCAACCCCAGCTGAGCCTGTTCCTGCCAGACAGTCTATGTCTGTGCCCTCTAAAATGGTCTCATCTAGGCCTACACTCTTAGAGAAAGTATGCCTATATGTTCTGCAATTATTTTATGTCTGTGCTTCTGAGTTACTATGGAAAGCATTAGGGATTTTTCCCCCCTCACTTTACCTGATTTTGTTTGTCTAATGATGTACTTAAGTGTCTCTTCCTAAAACTGTGTACACATTTTATAACTGTGTGTACCATGGTAATAAATAAGAGATACTTGCTGCTATTCCACTGTTTTGGCATTCTTTTCTCCACCCTAGCATTGTATTATTTTGTATGGCCTTCACTACATTTGTTGTTAATGTTAGCCCTGAATTTCATAAGTATTTGTCTCAAATGGTTCTGTCTGAAAACTCCTGACAGGCGTTGGAGGGGCTGTGTTTGTTTGGCCCCTGTGATGGAGGGCATGCCCTGGACAGTCTGTGGGAGCCTCTTGTGTCCCCTCATGTGATGCGCAGAGAGAGCACAGCTTGGGCAGCCATGCCACACTGCTGTGTCTGGCTGAGGGAGTCTGGTCATAGACACACACAGCTCTGTTTTGGGGAACGCTGAAAGTTTACAGCAAATGCGGAAATTTGGATCATCGAATTCATGGAAGCTTATTCCCACCCAATACCTCCTCAAAACAAAAGCCCTGGTTCCTGGCTTTAGTAACAAAGATGGCCTGCTATAGCAAAACTGTTTTGATGATTTTAATATCTAGCACTTTGCCTTAAAGGTGAGATTTTAGTGAAACACTTAGGATTGTCTAGTATTTGGATGGGTAGAGTGTATTGGACTAGTATAGTGATATAGACAATTCCAAGTTATTACTGGAAAACTGAAAAATGTTGTGCTTTCCCAGTTATTTACAACATGTATCACAATAGAAAGCTGAGGTTCAGATGATTTCCAAATGTTACAGTTGGATTTCCTCACACATTTCAAGTCATCATGTGCTTTGGTAGTCACTGGTTAATAGAACCTACAGGATTAAAGTAACAATGGTGAACCTAAGGATAGACAGGCTTTTCAAAAGAAACCCCAGAATATTCACTTAGTGCTCCCTGCAGGTAGCTAAAGGCTGTGTTTGTGTGTGTACACACACAGTCTCCTTGTTACTAGAAATCATTATTTAATTACAGTTATGCTTTCTAGTTCCCCCTGCCTCCCCACCCCCCACACCTCCGGGCTGTGATATACTCTGTCCCCCCAGCACATTGGCTGCACTTCAGCCCTGGGACTCCCATCGTTGCCTAGGTGGGCCAGGGCAGCATCTTCCTGGGTCACCTCACCTCCAGCTGCGCTGGCAGCATTGTCCTCATCACAAAGAGAGCAAGGGAGATGATGAGAATGCCTGTGATGGATAGGACAAAAGACTGTGTGGGAAGGGTAGACAGATGTTAAGAAATGAATTTTTTTCATACTTATTCACTTCTAATGCCCACATTTGCTAACCTGTCTTTCTGGCATTGTCTGTTTGTTTTAAAATGTCTTTGTATTTCTGGGAGTGGGGTGGAGTCGTATAGGGTGGAAGCAAGTTATAGTTGCTTTGGGCAGGGAAATTACTTCCTAGAGCTGGGCTAAAAAATATGTATTTTAATGTTCTCCCCTATATACCATAAAAATGTTATAAATTTGTTTCTGGCATGATATTCTGTAAAAGCAAACACCTGTGCGATTTCATCAAAAGCAACATAATTGGAATGTTGTTAGTGTGGCTAGAACTAAAAAGGAAAAGTTTTGAGAACTGGTAGAGTGAAGCCACCAATGTTTGTCATTCTAAATTTTCCCTGTGTTTCACATATACTCTTGTAAGAATATTCATTAACAGTAGAATGGTTAAATAAAGTCTGGCATATTCACATGATGGAATACTAGACAGCAATGCAAATGAACAAACAACTATGTACAACACCATGAGTCTCCTTTGTAATTTGTACTTCAATAATTTACATTAAACAGCTACCAACCAACTGGAAAAAATAAAATAAAATTTTCCTGTGTGTAAATCTGGTCATTGGTTCCTGTAGCTTCATTCCTAATGCCTTCAGGGATTCCTCTTGGCCCTCACTCAGCCCTCCCTGCTTCCTTGCCTTCTGCACTGCCCTCCTCCCAGGGGACCTGACCCAGGGTGCTTCTCTGGCTCCCTGTCCCTTGGGCTCCTCCTACAGATGTTCTGTTTCAGGGCCAGGCTCCTCCCAGCCTTCTCTGTCCCTTGGGCCTCCACCAGAAGCTCTTAAGGAAGCGTCTTGTGCTTACCAGGTTCTCAAAACCATGTGCTCAAGGAAGCAGAAGAGCACATGGATTTACTCATTCTGGTAGAAATGGTAAGAAAGCTGAATCACAGAGCCATTCTTTGTATGTTTCATCTTTTCTTCTTTGAGATCAGAAATGTCATCTTTGTGTCTCTCCCCAAACCAGGATAAAACCTCAGAAATTAAAGAGATTTTGTAAATACTGATATTTACTGAGTTGATCATGCCCAACTTTCTTAACCTCCTTCCCTTAATAAGTAGCAAAGGCCAACCCCAAAATACTTCTAAGACAGATTGATAAATAGCCATTTTGATTACTATTTATTCTGTACATCCAAGTAAAAAACTTTTGAATATTTTTAAAATAAGAACACCTTGAACATTTCCTAAGAGTCCATAATGAAAAGGTTACTGACAGGCCGGGAAGGGGCTGAGAGGCATAATGTGCGCTTCTTTTAATAGCTGAGAAAACTTAGGTCCAGATGAAATGTTATCCAAGGCCACAGAGGACATTTGATTGACAAAACTGGAACTTCTCTCTCTGCTTCCTGATCACTTTCCAAAAATATATTATTTATAAACAAGCTAGTTAATGTGCCTGAACTCTACGTTATATAAACAGTCCAAAAGTAGAACAATATGATTGAAATAAAAAACTTTATTAGTGGCTAGATTTTAAGTGTTTGGTGTAAGAGGCATCAACAAAGCAGGTTTTTTCTATCAGAGAAAATTAAAGACAATGTTAATAAAATCTTTATGTTATACAGAATATTTACTTGGGATATGGATTCTTTTCTAGATCATTTTACTTCAATTTTCTGATAATGTCTCATAGTAATAATCAAAATGAGTGACAACCAAAGTAAATTCATAAATACATATTTGAAAACCCTTTTTCCATTTTTGAAATTGCTGTCATTTCTGGTTGCAAATGGTGTGACAGCCTATGATTACAGTAACAAGGGCCTTAAGAATTATATGTAGAATGCATATAACTTTTACCAAGTTTGTGTATTGAAGGAATTTAATAAGAGGTTTTGTGAAATCACAAAAGCCACCTTCATGGACTTTAAATGTGATGGATATGAAAGAAAATATTCTTGTACTCTACGGTTGGGTTGTATTAATGAAAAGAAAAATTGATACATTCTTCTGTGTTTTTTCCCCCCTCCTTTTGGTTTGTGCTATGGTGTAGTTTTTAATATTCTGCTAAGGAAAATGTAGATCCTTTTTTTTTTTTTTTTTAAATTAGAGAGGTACTGCTTATGGACTTGGGGGCCGGTGTGGAGCAGCACTGCTCACGCTGCTGGTGGCTCTGGGGGGCTTGTAGCCATGCTCTTCTCCCAGGGGACACTGCAGTGTGCACTGAAGATACATGCATATTTGTGACCCAGTGCACACCAAAAGATAACAACAACTACATTCATAACAACTCTCTTTGAAATTGCTAGAAATTGGAAACAGATGTCCATCAGCAACAGAATAGATAAATAAATTGGGGTGTGGCCATACAATGAAATTCTGTATAACAGTGAGAGTGACCAAACTCTTATGTACAAAAGCCTAAACACTTCTCACAGGCAGCGTTGAGAGGGAAAAGCCAGACCCAAAAAAATACACGTTGTCTGCCCCTGTTTCCATTGCTCTGTTCGTAGGAAAGCAAGCGCAACTCCTCTATGGAGTTGGAGGTCAGAGTGCTGACTGCATTTCCCACCGGAAAGAAGACAGCAGGGTCTGCTGGATGCTAGACACAGATATTCCATATCCTGATCTGGATGGCAGTTATGCGTGTATGTGAACATAAAAGAATCATCCAGTTTTACATGTAAGATTTATGTACTTTATACGTAAGTTATACTTCATTTTAAAAGAGGTGAGAAGACTTACTCTGCAAACTTAGAAACCTTGACAAGGGGCTCAGTGCCTGTAGCACAGTGTTTATAGTGCCAGCCACATACACCAAGGCTGGCAAGTTTGAACCCAGCAGGGGCCAGCTAAACAACAATGATAACTGCAACAACAACAAAAAATAGCTGTGCATCGTGGCAGGAGCCTGTAGTCCCACCTCCCTGGGAGGTGGAGACAAGAGAATCGCTTAAGCCCAAGAGTTTGAGGTTGCTGTGAGCTGTAACGCCAGAGCACTCTACCAAGGACGACATAGTAAGACTCTGTCTTAAAAAAAAAAAAAAAAAAACCTTGACAACAGAGTGATGATGATTTAGTAAGGGCAGCCTATTATATGCCTCTTCCAAATACATCTGCATAGCTTGATATAATAGTTTCTCAACTAGGAAAGCATAAATTGTAGCAGATGGTGTTACTCTTTGCCAAAGTCCTCTCTTTCTCACTGGGAGAGTGCTCTGCTGTCCTACCCACTAAAGTCGGACCTGGCCCTGTGGAAGCCCCATGGACAACTTGCAGCCAGAGTAACCTCCTGGCTCTTTTCACTCTTTCCCTTTTCCCGATCATGGGAACATATGTTACACAAGCCTAGTGAACCATAGGGACTAGACCCCCATGACCCATGCCAGACATATCACATTGGCTGTGGTTTTCAGCTACTGAGATTTGGGTTTGTTTGTTTTTTTTTAACTTTAGCTTAAGCTAGCTTATATAGACTAATAAAATAATTTTCATATCCTCCTTATCTCTTCCTTTTCTAATTTGTTTTTCTTATTTATAATGTATAGTCTATATAGTATGTAATATATAATGTATTCATAAGTCTTGTGTTTTGTAAATGAATATATTATAAATTGTATGTATTTTTATAATATATAGAATTATTAACATTATGGTACATACATTTATAAATCAGAGGGTATAACAAGTTTATATCATATATTATAATCTTTGTGCATACATGTATCAAGAGGTCTCAAATTCTTTTACCTATGATTTATACAATCAAGAAATGTTTCAAGACGCCTCCCCTACTTGGTGCCTCTTGATGACAGGTACGACGCCTTAGCCCTCTTTACAGTCCCTTTATATAATGGGTTTTCAACATATCTTTGGGCAAATGAATGGTTAAGTAAATGAATGAATAGTTCCCAGGTTGAGAATCACTCTAAATCTTAACATTTTCTCCTGATGAAAAACTTAAAAGTAGAAATACGTATGATCTAGCAACCTCACTGCTGGGTGTACATCTAAAAAGAAGGAAATCAGTATATCAGAGAGGATATCTGCACCTCCATGTTTACTGCAGCACTATTCACAAGAGCTTAAGATATAGAATCAACCTAAGTGCCCATCAGTGGATGAACGGATAAGGAAGATAAATATGATGTATATATAATATAGAATATTTTTCAGCCACACAAAATATTGAAATCCTGTCATTTGTGGAAACGTGATTGAGTCTGGAGAACATTATGTTAAGTGAAATAAGCCAGGCATGGAAAGACAGATATCACATGTTCTCATATGTGAGAGCTAAAAAAAAAAAAAAACTTGAACTCCTGGAGATAGTTACCAGAGGCTGGGAAGGGTGGTGGGGAGGGAGGGATAATCGGGGGTGGTTAATGAGTGCAGAAATGTAGTTAGATAGAAGGAAAAGACCTAGTAGTTGATAGCACAGTATGACAACTATGGTTAATAATTTATTGTATACTTTAAAATAATGAAAAGAATGGAATTAGAATATTCCTAACATAAAGAAATGATAAATGCTTCAGATGACGGGTACTCCATTTACCTAAATTAGGTCATTACACATCAAATGCCAATATCAAAAGTACCCCATAAATATGTACAGCTATTATAATAATAATTAAAAACTTAAAAATAAATAACTAAAGTAAACCAGAAAGAAAACTGTTTCATACTAGTTTGCCTATAGAAATATAGTTGATGTCCTTGTGTACGCTGCTTTAGAAACAGTGTGAGTGAAAGAGAACTGAGCAAGTCATACAGTGTAACTGGCTGGAAACAGAGAGTTGTAGAGTTGGCTTATTTTAGTGGTTTTCAAGCTTGTAGTATTGAAAGTAAAATACCAAACTTCATTTTGCTTTGATTCATGTTGAAAACCTGATAGATTTATTAAGGTATTTTATTTGGTCCAATTTTAAATAAACATATTTTACAGTTTAACTTATTTTTACTTACATTATTATATTTTGTCCTCACAGAAACCCTATTGGGTTAAGATACTGTTTTCCCTACGTGGCAAATCTCTAAAATTTAGAGAGTCAGGACAGGCTGTGACTTGTGTAAAATAATAGAACTAGGCCCAGTTCTTTGTCTTCAAATTCTAACCATGAGACATGTATAGGATAGAGGAAATGTATAGGGTAGAGGACCTATGAGATAACAATAAATGATAAAATGAGACATGTTTAGGATAACAATATCGTGTGATTTTGTGTACCCTAATACTTTGTAAATAGAATTGACCTTTGAACAACACAAGAGTTAGGGGTACTGACCCCATACACAATTGAAAAATCCCCATGTAACTCTGACTCCCCCAAAACTCAACTACTCATAGCCGACTGTTGACTGGAAGCCTTACCAATAACATAAAGAATACTTTATATTTCATCTACATTATATTCTTGTTGCACAGGGCTTAAGGATCATGGTCTTATGGCATTGTGCTCCTGCTAACAAGAGCAGTAGTTTAGTTCCAAGGAAAAAGACTATGTGTGTATATCCAATTTGCCCTTTTTCTGACAGTTTCCAAGCATGGCAAAGTTTTAAATGAACAATAAAGACACCAGGAACAGGAAAGGGTTGCATTTATATTTGGATAAAGAATATACACAAGTGTACCATGGCACCAGGGAACAAATAGATAGAATGATAAGAGCAAGTGTTTATACAGAAGATGGAAGAGCAGCTGAGTAATTGTTAATGAAATTCTCAAGAGAAATGGTAAGTTGGAATTCAGATATTTAAAAGAAGATTTTCTTATAAAAAGAGAAACCAAGTCCCATCAATGAAATGCAGTTTTGTGTTCTGCCCTCCTTCCTGCTCTTGGTGCTGTTGGTGGCAGTCTCCCAGGAGCATACTCTGAAGCTGCCTTGCAGCATTGGAAATAGACTCCCAAATGCAGACTCCAGCAGGCAACACCTTGCCGGGCGAGGGCAGGGCTTAGCGGCAACATCAGTCCCAACGCTTTTAAAAGCTGCATGTTTCTACCTACATTTCTCACTGTGTAGGTGAAACTTTAAACTTTCAGTTAATGATGGGCTTTTCAAATTTTTCTCTGCTTTCAACTTTATTACGACTCAAAATGGTTTTTAATTTCAAGGTAATTCCTTTTTGAAAGGTTTAATGGCAGAAACTTATGATTGGATTTTATTTTGTAAATTGTACATGGAACAGTATTTTGGGAATAGGGACTGTATCTTACTACTTCTTTCCTGTGCTCCACGGTAATGATTCCAGTCACAGGGATGAGATGGTAACAGGACCACTTGGCATTTTTGCACCATCTACAGAGAGCCAGGAAATGGCACAAGCATTTCCCACCATTTGCTCATTCAAGTCATCGAGGCCACAGAGCTGAACAGCAGAGCCGAGATCCCAGCCCACTTCACAGGCCTGCTTCCCTCATCAGCGTTAATTGGCTCTAATATTATTAAAATCATTCTTATTTAAAAAAAAAAAAAAATGACTCCTTGAGATTTTAAAAACTGCATAGATAGTTCAAACCTGTTTGTGGATTGTTATATCCAGAAGTAATACCTCACAATATAAAACAAATAGACTCATTTACATATACAGAGTAAATCCTATTTTCTTCTCATTTTCACTTTCCTAAATGAAGTTGCCACCTAATGAGTTTAGGAAACACATGTAGCTTTATTCTCTGCTAAAAGCATAACATATTCTGTAATATTTTATGTATAGTTTTGTACAGCCAACTTTTAACTTGAAATGGGGTGGGCTTGTGCTTCCTTTGCCTATATTTTTGTCTTACAACCTATTTGTCTGTGAAGTTTACGAATGCTAAAGTCATATGAATGTAAATTCTTTCTTACAGACGGGAAAATAAGCCATGAAGCCATTTCACTATTATTTTCACTGCTGACAGTGTTTTCTGTTTTCAGAAGGAGAGTTTTCCTATCAAAATTGATATTTCTCAATAGGAGATTATACAGTACTGATCATACTGAAAGAAGAAACAGGAATTAGAAAGCTATAGAGCAGAGGTCCTCAAATTACAATCACATGCGGTGGTGTGATTGTATTTGTTCCTGTTTTGTTTTTTTACTTCAAAATAAGGTATGAGCAGTGTGCATAGGAATTTGGTCATATTTTTTTCTTTAAACTATAGTCTGGCCCTGCAACAGTCTGAGGGACAGTGAACTGGCCCCCTGTTTAAAAAGTTTGAGGACGCCTGCTGTAGAGACTGAAGTTATTCATTCAGATGCTATACGTGAAGGGTATCCTTGCTCAGAAAGTCATGTTTAAAAATCCATCATATAGACCAGGCATGGTGGCTCACACCTGTAATCCTGGCACTCTAGGAGACCAAGGTGGGAGGATCCCTTGAGCTCAGGAGTTCAAGACCAGCCTGAGCAAGAGCAAGAGCCCCTCTCTACTAAAAATAGAAAAATTGGGCAGGCCTTGTAGCCTGTGCCTGTAGTCCCAGCTACTTGGAAGGTTGAGGCAAGGATTGCTTAAGGTTGCTGTGAGCTAGGGTGACACCATGGCATTCCAGCCTGGGTGACAGAGTGAGACTCTTATCTCAAAAAAAAAAAAAAAAATTATATGGCAAAAAAATTTGTCGATTTGGGAATGAGTACACTAAAACATTAGGATCAAAAACCCTTTCTAATTTGAAGAAAAGTTAATTTTGTTGCAGAATATTTAGGCCTTTGTAGCTGTTCTGTCAATATTGATACAGTTTCTGGTTACTTTTTTTTTTTTTTCTAAATTAGGCAGTAATTTAGATAATGTGTCTTTAGAGTACAATTGAATAATTTACTTGAAAAAAATATCCATAGTTCTTTTATATAGTGTTTCAGTTTGACAATTTAAAAAGTACATTGTGGGATATTTATAGTATTTTTCAATCTATTTTTATCAGCAGACTAGGAGTGATAACTGATTTAGGGCATAAAGGTTTAAAAACAGGAAATGTGGTTTATAAAGTAGGTAGTATCTCCAGAGTTTCCAGAGTTTGATTTCTTATAGTATTGTCTGAAGAGTGTCATGTTTCAAAACAACATTAGGCTCAGTACCTTGAAATTAGTCTGTTTAAAGGAGTTGTCTTTCCAATTATGACAGGAAATGCTTCATGGAAAACTTTGCATTCTTGGTATAGGTTCAAATGGTATAGCAGTTGGTTTCTGTAATTATACTGTGTTCTTCCTCTCTCTTTCACAGACACTGTTTGTATAGTCAGATTAAGTTTTGTGTAACTTTTAGTAGATTTCCTTTGACCTTTGTATTTTGCTTAAAATTTCATGCTTTTGGTTTTAGTGAAGAATTTTGTCAAATAGATATTTAAAGAATGTTTTCAAAGTGACTTTTCATAGTTGAGGTACGTATGGGTATGGTAGGGATGCTGTTATTTTTAATAAGCAAAAGGCATAAAGAAGTAGCACAATTTTGTGTGGCCTTTTGAGTGACAGCTTACAGAATCCATCAAAACTGATGGATTGAGCAATTCCACTTCTAGGAAAATATCTTAATTAAATTAGAAAACAAGAATCTGTGTTCATTGAAGCCTTATCAATTAGCAGTAAAAACTAAAAGGCAGTGTGGTAGAAGAATGGGTAAATAAATCATAGTACATTCATGTTATAGAATATTAGGCAGAAAATTATGTGGAATGTAAATGTCTTAGCACAATAACTAAGAAAATGCCAGGAAGGCTATGTTAAGAAAAAAAAAGAAGAAGAAGAAGAAGAAGAAGACAGAAAAGAAAAAGAAAAAGAAAAGAAAAGAAAAGAAAAGAAAAGAAAAAGAAACTAACTCTTGCCACCTGTAATCTTAGCACAAAAATTTAACATCAAAAACCTTACCCACACATGGGGAATGCCGTCCTATCTAAAGACAAGAGAGCTGTTCTCTCACGTCCTTTCAGGAAGGAAGATGAAAGATTTATGGACTTTCTGCAGAATTTTTCCTGACTCTTGATGACTGGCTAGACAGAAAGAGGAAAGACTTATTTTCTGACTGGCCCTCCTATGTGCAAGCTCAGTCATCTATAACCCAGCTAATTAGAAAGGTCAGGGGTACCTTCTGAGCAAGGCAGAGGAATAGACCTGAGCCAAACTGGAAATGTACATACTACTGATGACTCTGCCACACTGAAGCAGTGAGTGGGAGGACTACGAGGAATGTTCTCTCCTAGTGGAGAGGTTTTGTGAGAAATTTTTAAGGCAAAAGAGTGAACACTGCTACTAGAGAGGTCACCGTCAGCAGAATCTGCACAACATTTGTAACACAGCCTGGTTGGTCCCGTGTTTCATGCCTTCCATAGAGGCAATGGATACACTATGAATGAAGGAAAATTATAAGAGTAAGAAAGAGAAGATGAAATATGAAGTATTCCCAACTCAAAAACAGACTGTTTCTGAGCATAGCTGTAAGAAGCCACTAACTCTTCAGTGCAGTGTTTTTCAACCCTTTTATCTCACGGCACACTTGAAGCTATATAGTTAAAGTTCCATGGTTCACTCTAATTATGTTGATTAAAAGAAAAAAAAAGAGTAAAAAAAAAGAATATACTTACTGTGCCTTGAACTTCTTTCAAAAAAAATTTAATTAATGATCTTTAAAATTTTTTGTGGCATACAGGAAAAATCACTGCTTTAGGGTAATGAAGGGCACTATCTTTCTTGTGCATTTGGTGTGTTCTATTCACTGCATTAAGGAGAATTTCTATACCACAGAAGTAATATGCTATTGTCCTTGTTTTGTAGTTGAGAAAGCAGAGATTCCAAAAATCCAAAGTCTCACAACTTACAGGTGGGAAGGCCGAGACTTCTATCAGAACCTCAAGTCCATCCTCCGCACTAGGACAATGCCTACAACATTTTCCAAATGATACGACATATTAATGTACAAGACACAAAACCATTTGCCCTACTATGTTATCCAAACAGATGTCATCCAGATAGCCTCATGGAATGTTAGTGCATTTGACTGCATTCCAAGGCAAGAGCTACAGGTGTACCCAGAGCCTCAGTACATTTATTTATCAGGCAGAACTTTAGAAAATGAAATCTCTCTAGAACATATCAGGATTTGAGAACAACAGGAAATTATGCCCCCTGTGAAAGTCAGAATATTTATGAGGCCCTTTGCTATTGATGTGACTATTGTTTTCTCCATAGTAAGAAGTTCCACCAAAAATATCCCAGCTCATTTGAGCTGCAGGCTCAAACTTCTGCCTTCATTTCCGTTTGGCTTGTTTGAAATATCCCTAGGGATAAATGTCTGCTTAAATGTAAATCAGAACCTTCTAGCACGTCTTGAACATGAAGATGCTTAGACCTTAGCTCCTAGAGATTTTGTTCCAGCTGACCTGAGGTAGGGCCATGGGGTCTGCGTTCCAACATACAGCAATTTCTGATAGGGGCAATCGAAGGCCTACTTACTGAGAATGGATAGAATAGAGGATCCTCTACTCTAGTCAGGAAGAATCCACTCATGTTTCACACAGCTTTCCTGCTGGGTCTAACATGTTAAGAGGTTTTCCTGGATTCTCCCATTGCTGGAGCTTCCCCTCCAGAGGTGGGGAACCTGTGGCATTCTGGTGACATTTGGCCTTCTCTGTCCTTAAGTGCAGCCGTTTGACTGAATCCGAATTTACAAGGCAAACTCTTCTGTTAAAAGGGGTGCAGCAGTGAAAGATGAAGTTTTTCCTGCATCCTTTTGTGCTTAAAAAAGAACAATTTTGAAATCGGAAGGCCACAGGTTGAACCAAGTTCATAGATGATAAACCCGGAGAACAGAAGTGTGTGTGACTCTTAAGCAAGACTCTTAAATTCTGCTCAGAGAAGAATTTATTCTGTTTGGTTTGTTCAGAGCCAATGTCAAAATAAAGATGCAAACTGGAAGAATTTGTTCTTTGTATCCTACTTTCTATGCCTTTAAGACCTCAAGTATCAATATCCAAACCACATGTGGGAAACTAAGCTTCTTGGATACTCAATATCATCACCTGAGATGTCCAACTAAAGTAACCTGGCTCCTTTTCACATGATCTGCATTTTTATTTTCTCATCAAAACACACTGTCTCCACATCCTGTCTGGCCAGGCTCCTTAGCATCACCATAGTGACAGAACTTTAATATGAAACACTAACATGAACTAATACATTAATATTTTATTTGAGAATCAAACTAGAGGGAAGAGAAGCAAATTTTGTCTTGGATCTCATACATTGTAAAAGAAAGTTAATGAATGATGTTGAAACAATGGTTCAGGTAATGTGGAAAATGCAAGGACATTTCTTCCTCCACTTTTTCTGTTAGAGAGAATTCATAATTAATCAGTAATCCACTGCCTTTGTTGACAATTCAACAAGGTCATAGAAAGACTTAGACAATTAATAGAACTTGGAGTTCAACAAAACAAAACCTGGGCTGTAAATATGTTTTTAATTTTTTAAAGGAAAATTCAGGGTAATTTATTAGAATACAAAATATAATCAAAATCAAAGATAAAAGTTATATTCAAAAATTGCATGATTAAATGTGAGGGGGAAAATGGCAGCATACAAAAATACAGTTCTAGTCTGAGACTAACTACTGTAGCATTCAGGACAGACACAATAGCCGAGCAAAATTCTCAGGAGAAAGCAGAGAAGAAAACCAGCTCTCTCCTAAAGCTCTGAAAAGGCAGCGGGGAGTCCACCTTCCGGACCAGCCTTGCTGACTGCACAGTAACTGGCATGATTGACACTTACACGTATGGTGAAATAGTAGCTGTTTAGGATAAAGATGAAGGAGAAAAAGGGCAATATCCCCATCATTTATTGATATTTTTGCATCATTTGAATCATTTGAACTTTTGCTCCTGTCCTTGGATTCAGACATTTATTTAATAATAAATCATTTAGCCATAACTTCCAAAGTCAGGGTTATAATTAACACTTAAGCCTCAATGGATGTTAATGGATTACTTTTCTTAGCATGTTATTTTAACAGGGGTTTTGCATATACAAGGCCTTACAAATTCTGAAGAATGATTCTGACAATGTAAATTACAGGCGTGACGACCATAAGCTATGAGGAAAAATATTGGGGGAGGAGGTCAGTGGTCTAATAATCCTTAAAACAAATAATGCTGCACTGTCACCTACTGTTCCCAAGTACAGAATAAACTTTATATCTGCTTTAATGCAGTGCCTACCACATGGTCCAATTTCAGCAGCAACTGCCTTAATCTGCTAAGGTGGAGAGTAGAAATATGATTCATTTTTTTAAAGGGTAGAAATGTGGTCCATGTTGAAAAAGAAGATAAGGGAATTTTCACTAAAAAAAAAAAAATCATCAGGAAAGTATAATTTGAGCTCACATGGGTGGAATTCTTGATATCATTCATACCTTTAGAACTATTCATTTTCCTTGGAAGTTTCCCCTATGGGCTGAGCTGATTTCCAAAGTGATCTTGGTTGGCTTTGGAGACTAGTACAACAAAACACAGGAGTCCTCTGTAGGAGCTCCCTGCCAGCATCGGGTGATGTGGGTGAGATGTGGGTGTTTGGACTGTATGTCTGCTACTCAGGAGCACATAGCTGGGGCTCAGAACTGATACAACCGTATGAATAACATGGTCCTCACTGCCACTGACTGCTCCCTGACAGGCAGGCACTGCACTCAGTTCCTGGCTGGGTTGAAGCTGGGTTGCTCTGCCTTTCTCTTGGCCTTTGCTTCTGCATCTGCAGAACGGGTATGATGATAAGACATTTCCACAAGGCTAGATAGTGAAGATGAAATGAGGCTGCAAGTCAAAACACGTGGCAAAGTCTCAAGCACTACCAGGTTCCCAGTAGCGGTGATGCAGAATCAGATCCTTTTCTTTCCTATGCATATCTTTCAGTAAACGAATAATTGGCCCTACCCCAAATAGAGAGAAGCCTCCAGAATCATGCACAAACACCTAGAATTCTAACTCTCTTGAATAGAAGGCTGTTAACCATGAGATTGTTTGAGCTTTTGATAAACAAAATTGGCAGAATTATGAAGCATGATTTGGAGACTTGGGAGAAAATTTGGCACAGTTGAGAAGGAGGATAGCTGGAGAACCAGTACCCCTGGCTATTTATCTGCAGAAGGACAGATGCTAAGTGGTTGATTCCACAGCCTCATCCTGACCTCCTTGTGCTTCAAGCCATATGGACCTTGTGTGCCGGGCAGCAGACATCTTGCCCTCACATTACGTAAATAACATCTCAATTCAAGGTCCTTTTGTCAGGGAAAAGTGAACCACTGCTCCCATTCCAGACTGAGTCAGACACCACTGTTAACACTCTCTCAGCATTTTGTATTTTCTTTTTTAGTACATAGCATACTTGATGAATAAGACTTACTGATATGATTCTTTAATTAATGTCTGCCTCTTCTCCCGCGTAAGCCCACGAAAGGTAGTTGGCCTATTTGAGCTCACTATTGTATCAATTCAGGCCTAGTGCAAGGTCTGGCACATGGAAGGAGCTAAATAAATATCTGGTGCTCTAGTGAAGAGTGAGAACTTGAAGCCAAATCCTCTGAGACTAGAACCAGCATTCATTTTACTACCAAAGAAATAGCTCTGTATAAGTGTTAATAGGGGAACCCACTGAAATACAGATTTCTAGGTCTTGCTTCATCCTTCCAGAATCAGAAACTCCCAGGGCTGAAGGAATTCATATTTTCAAGTTGCAACCAGTTTGCAGATAGGCTGTAGGAGTCACTGGACAACACTCACAAGTAGTGAGCTAAACCCCCCCCAGATACAGTGTGTTTATAGAGAATCCAGAAACCCATATTTTCACTTTCCACCCTCTGTGTAATACTACCAGGGAAAGCCCTCCTGTTCCATATTGTATCCAGGGGGAGGAAAAATATCAACAGCAGCCCCCCTGTCTTCACATTGAGCGTGTTCTGTGTAATCTTTTCCATTAACTATAAATCACATGCATTTTAAAAGATGAAACTGTAAGGCATATTGCTCAGTGAAAGAAGCCAGTCTGAACAGGCTATATACTCTGATTCCAACCATATGACAGTTTGGAAAAGGCAAAACTATAGAGACAGTAAAAAAGATCAGTGGCTGCCAGAGATTTCAGAGGAGGGAGGCAGAGATGAGTATTGCATAGGGACTTTTTAGGGTGGCAAAATTGTTCTGTATGAAATGTAATGGCAGTGTGTGTGTAGGGGAAAACTTCCTTGCCCATCTCAGTTTCTAGGAGTTAAACTGACAAAAGTCAGATCAACAAGAAGGGAGGAATACATGGTTTATTTTTAATTTTATCTGCACAGAAACCTCATAGAAAAGAAGTGAAAATCCAAAGAGGTGGTTAGACCCAGGGGCTGATATATCATTTTAACAGAGAGTAATAAATTGTGGAGAAATTACTATACACACACCAAAAAATCAAATTAAGCTCCTGGAGGTGTTAAATTGTGAGTTTCTAGGAATTACATATCAGATAAGTGTTGATTATTTAGATTTGTTATGCAGACTCAAGACTCCCTGGATACAAGAATCAAGAATCATTCTCCATTTTGTGGTAAGGGAGATGGGGGCATAGTTACAAGGAGAAATTCATACCCTCTTGTTAGGCAGAAAGGGGAGAGCAGAGCATTCTTCCTGAGCCTACTACTGCTTATAAACTGCCTTCAGCTCAAACTAGCGTATTTTGGAATGGTGTGTATTGATCCTTTCCAGTGGACCCTTGTCATAAACCACAGAAATATGCAATACAAAGAATTAACCCGCATATAAGCGATGAACTATTAGTTAATAATAATATATCCATATTGATTCATTAATTATAACATACTTCACCAATGCAAGTTGCTAATAATAAGTGAAATTACAGAGGGGATTGGAGGAGGTAGAGGCAGGACAGGTGTATGAAAGCCTATGTAATGTCTGTTCAATCATTTTGTAAATGTAAAACTGTGTTTTTTGTTTTTGTTTGGAGACAGAGTCTCACTTTGTCACCTTCAAAAGAGTGCTGTAATATCATAGCTCACAGCAACCTCAAAATTCTTGGGCTCAAATGGTCCCCTTCCCTCAGCCTCCTGAGTACTTGGAACTACAGGCGTCTGTCACAATGCCTGGCTATTTTTAGAGACAGGATCTTCTCTTGCTCAAACCCATCTCCAACTCTTGAGCTCAGGCAATCCATCCTTCTTGACCTCCCAGAGTGCTAGGATTACAGGCGTGAGTCATCGTCATGACCTGCCTTAAAATTGTGTATTTTTTAAAGTCTAAAATATCACCACACACACACAAACTGTGGGAGTGGAGCACAGCAGTAAGCTTTCTAGTTTTCCTTTACTGAGTGCTCAAAGTATGGGTGGCATCAAGCTACAGATTTTCAAACATCACCTCATTTAACCTTGACAACACCTCTCTACAGTAGATAAGATTGGCAACTTGAGAATGAGACCAGTCAAGTCCTGGCTCAAGGGGACACAGCCAGCAAGTATTACCAGGTCACAAACCCAGGTCCAGGCAGCACCACAGCTTGCACATTTACCCACTATTTGAAATTACTTTGCTTTACTCATTGGTGCTTTTGGCTATGCACAAAACCACAAACTTAGTGAGTTACCACTAAGTTTGATCAGTAAGTACATTGGGAAATAGCAAGGCAGGGTCAGGTGAAAAGATTCTCACCACCAAGCAATGCTACTGGGATCCAGGAACACACAGTGTAAAACAAACAAACATCTCACCGTCCAGGAGCTTAGGACAGTGGACAAGCAGGTCAGGAGGATCATGACTGCCTGCAGAAAGTCATTCTGCAAATAAATCACAACACAGATGCTTAAACTTACATGACAATACTTTATTTTAAAACAGAACTATTCATTAACAACCAAAATAATGTCAGGAAATAAAAGGAGAAAGGAAAGATCGGGAACAGCCACAAATTAAAAGAGAGATTTATGGCCATGTCAGCCTAATGCAATATGTGGGCCTGTGTGTCCCTTGATTCAAACTGACTATGGGGACAGTTACAGGCTAACCAGTAAAATCTGAATACGTGTATAGATCAGACATTAGATGATACTATATACTAAGGAATTAGGTAACTTTTAGGTATAATAATTAGGTAAATTTTAGGTATGATAATTTTATTGAAATTAGATCTCAAAACCTATCAAAAATGATTAAATGGAAATTTAATAAAGATGAACTATTATGTCTAGGATTTGGTACAGGTCAAATAAGTGAACTGATAATTACATGATTGTAGGAGAGGGATTCTGTGCGTACGTGGGCTCATTATGCTAGTCTCCCACTCTTTGAATATGTTTGAAATTTACTAGAATGAAAGGTTTTTAAAGTTCGTTACACAGCGTTAGCTCTAGCACTTTACCTAACCTATTGCATTGTTTCATTCAGTCAACATGGAATGTGAACATTAATTATAAAAATAATAATAAAAATTAAAATAAGAGTAGCAAATACAAGCATTTTCATTCTGATTATTTCAATAAATGATGTCCTGTCATTTCTGCTCATCTTTCCAGGAAAGAACAACATCAATCTCTGCTGCTCCCCAACCCTTCTGTCCCAGACCTCTCATTATTCATTTCATTCCAAAGCCTGTGGGCAGAAATGGGCACCCAGAGCAGAAGGAACAAGTCACAGGGTCCTGTTACCTGTTGCTATATTTCAAGTGAAGGGCAGAATGAACTCTTGTTGCCAGAGTTTCTCGCTGTGTGTCCTTGATCTCAAGGTTCAAAGGATGAAATCATGGACCACTTGAGTAAGCAGGGAAGACAGAACCTCCAGCAGCAGAGGGGGTGGGGGACCCCAAGTGGGAAGCACCCCACTTCGCCCCCTTCTTCTGTCTAGGGGTTTAAATATTGCTTTGCCAATCCAGAGGACAGGGTCTTGGGGGAAAGTATGTCACAATTGTATGGAGGTCTACCGGTAGAAAATAATCCTAAAATTAGTGAAGGTCCTTGCAAGTTCTTGCCCCACAGTAGGATGTCTGTGCTCTCTGCTGCAGGAGGAAGTGCCCAGAACCAATCAGGCTGCTTTTCTCATGACCTTGCTGGAACCCAAAGGATGTGACCTGGGAAAGGTCTATTTGTGCCTAGCGATGGGGTCTGTGATGAGACTGATTTCTGAGCTCATTTCTAGGCCTGATTCTAACAGGCCTAGAAAATGGAAAAGAAGCCATACTCAGTAAAATTATGGATGGAGGTTTATTCAGAGCCAAATTTGAGGACCATGACCTAGGACCACACCCAAGAGGCCTTACGCATGTGGACTCAAGGTGGTGGGGTGACAGTTTAGTTTTATACATTTTAGAGAGACAGGAATTATAGGTGACGCCATAAACCGGTACTTGGGAAACAGACATTGGTTTGGCCCAAAAAGGTGGGACTTCTGGAAGTAGAAGCTTACACGTGATAGGTGAGTATAAAGATTCTTTGGTCAGTGTAAAGGTAGATCATTGAGTTATACTGATGATTATTTAGAATAAGGGTTAATGTGTTCTTTGTTTTGAACTTTTATGCATAAAACTGTAATTTTAGAAATGGAAGAACAGAACAGTCTTGGAGAGGCTATTCTCACCATTCTCCAGAATCACTGACCTTCTGATAAAGTTTGGTAGAACAATCTTGGTCTCTGCATATTGGCTGACAATGACAGGCCACTGGACCCTCTTTGCCCCATAGTACTAGCCATGAAAAAGATCAGACATGCCCCGTCATTCCCCTTCCCCTCCTTAGAGATGACCTCTGTGACTCACTAACAGGCCTAAGGCTATGCAAGACCTACCTGCAGGTCCCCAATATACATAACAAACCACTTGAATCTGTCAGTACTTTGTCTCTAATTAGCAGATCCTTTATCTTAAGCATTCCTTTACACTGACCAAAGAATCTTTATACTCACCTATAGAGTGTAAACTTCTACTTCCAGAAGTCCCACCTTTTTGGGCGAAACCAATGTATGTTTCCCAAGTATTGATTTATGGCCTTACCTATTAATAGTAGATTCTCTAAGGTGGGTGTTCAAGATCAGCACCCATATTGTCCGATAACAATAATAGTTTTTGTCTACAATTATAAGAGGGACTTTATGTAACAAATGCATTCAGTGTAACCTGGTTTCTTGTACCCTCAATGAATCCCAACAACAAAAAGAAAAAAATTTAAAAAAAAAGACACAGACCAAAACCAAAGGTTTCCTTTGAAGGAACAAAGGAAATTTTGCCCCAAAATATGACTCCTTGGTAAAAAAAGAATGTTTCTAATTGAAGGCCATTCATGATCAGGAAGCATTGAAGGAGGCCTTTCCTTAATCTACATAAAACTTGAGTAACCCTAATGAGAATCAAAAGGGGCTTCTGATTTCTTCATTACATGCTAATAGGCCTGGCCTCAGGGTCATCTGAAGCACAATACCTATCTCTCAAGTTAATCTACAAATCAATCTGTTTCCACCCATCTGCACACACCTCCCATAGCAACCACTTGCTGTACCTATACGCTCCACATTCTCCTCCCTCCCTTCGAAAAGGCATCTATAAAGGTCTCTGACCATCACTGAGACTTTAGGTAATCATTCTTGTGGTTCTCCCCATGTGCCCTTTCTCTTATTAATCTACCATAATTGTGAGTTGATCTTTCAGTGAACCAGATCAAGGGAAAAGGGAAGGTTTCACCATGATCCCTCCATTATGATGAGGGATCTAGTTGTCATCTGTAACATATTTATCTTGTTCTTGCTCTGCAAACCTGTATCTAGCTCTGGCTCTATAAGCCTGTCTTCTTCTCCCCTCAATAAATGTCTCCTTGTGCTTGCCTTACTTTGATGTGTCTGGTTATTTTCAGCCAAGAGCACACCAAGAACCGAGAAGAAGATTGCCAAACCTATTCCATCTTAGTTCCAACAGGAGGAAAGAGTGGAAATTCTATTTCCCCAGTAATAAAGTATAAACCAAAATCACAAAGCACACCTTTCTGAAATCCAGTTTCAGAGACTGGTATGTTATTTTTTTTTTTGCAGAAGCTTCTTTGACACTAATACCCTAGGTATTAGGGTATTAGGTCACAGCCTGTGACAGTCATAGCCAGGACCCTGCACTATGTCTCTTCTTGGATTCAAAAGTTTAGCTGTGTGTTCTCCATCACACATATGAATAAACATGCAGCATTTTACCTAGAGGTGATAAGAGGTAAAAGTACTTACCTGTTATCCTCTTTCCTCCAAGGAGTCTCTCACTTCTTAGGAAGGAAAATTCCACAGACAAGTAAAGGGAATGTTTCAGCTTTGTTTGATTTATTCAGCCAGCTGCTAAGGCACTCTTTTTAAATGATGCTTGTCATTTACCTGTCCAAGTTTTGGCTTTTGGTATTCAAAACACTCCAAATGCCTGCATTCATATGCTTCTCCAGTTGTTAAAGGTGTTTGGGGGATTTCAGTAAGCCTACTGATTTAAAATTCTAAAGGTCAGGAAGTATATCACTGTGTACTTAAACAATGACCCTACATGGTACAAAAATGAAATATTGATTATGCAAATTGACAAATGCATATTCTCTATGATGCTCTTGCAGAGTATTGAATTGAATTCCTGTCTGAATAGTTCCAGCCTGTCCACTCATGAACAATTTGATGTCAGGTATTTATTAATTTCTCTTAGCCTTTATATTAAATAAGAGATGCAGGTTATAGACTATTGATGATCATTCAAAATCTCAGATTCAATGAAATACTTATCACCCTAATAAACCTTCAAATTACACCTCTTTGGTGTTCTATGGAATAAGAATTTGTGTGTGAAAAGAAGCCTCCCTGAGGCTGCCTCAAACCTGAGCTCCAATATGCTGTTCCATACATTGGAAACTTTATCTGAAAAATGGCCATTTGCACAGGACATTCACTCCATGAGGGCAGGTTCATCTGGGACAACAAATTGCTGACCAGTCCTTGCTTAATGAGCTTAGGATCAAAACATAGGACAGTCTGTTTCAGAAAACCTGTTTCCTTCAAGCCAAGGTAGCTTGGTAGATTTCTGCCATTATAGAAATGTATCAATTTAGACACTCATGTTCATGTTAATCATGAAAAAATCACAGCATTCTTTCTTCTGCATAAGGCTGGGAAATTCCTTTGTCAATGAAAATGAAGCCATACTCAGCAAAATAATTTACGGAGGTTTATTCTGAGCCAAGTTTGAGGACCATGACCCAGGGCCATGCCCAAGAAGCCCTAAGCATGTGTACTCCAGGTTTGGGGGTTACAGTTCCACTTATACATTTTAGGGAGACAGAGATTATAGTTGAGTTCATAAGTCAATACTTGGAAAACATACACTGGTTTGGTCCAAAAAGGTGAGACTTCTGGAAGCGGGAGCTTACTGGTTGTAGGTGGGTTTAAAGATTCTTTAGCTGCCAATTGGCTGAAAGAGTTAAGCTCTATCTAAAGACCAGGAGTCAGTGAAAAGGAATGCTTAACATAAACGATCTGCTAATTAGGGACAAAGTACCTGAGAGACTCAAGTGGTTTGTTATGTGTTTTGAGGACCTGCAGGTAGGTCTTGCATAGCCTTAGGCCTGTTAGTGAGTTACACAGGATGTGTCTAAGTATGAGAAGGGGCATGATGAGGCGTGTCTGATCTCCTTTCTCATGGCCAGCAGTGTTAGGGATCCTCTTGGCTGAGAGGTGGTCCAGTCAGTCAGTTGCTGAGGGGGGAGCCTTAATATTTTATTTTTGAGTTTACACCTTCAACTCTCATTTTAAACTCTGGGAAAGGAAAAATCATTTTCTTCCTAAACTTCATAGTGCTTAGTTGAGATGGATTCCTGTAACAAAAGACAGATTAACAAGAGAAAAGGAAACAGAAGTTTAATAACATGAATATTTCACACATTCCAGTAGATACCTAGAGACATCAGTAACTCTCCATAAGGTGGCTTGGAAATAGGGCTTAAATACCATTGAAAGAAGGGTATCAGAGAGGCCAGTAAATAATGGTAAGGTTTGTTAAGCAGCCTTAAGTTTGTGTCTTCTTCACTGATAAGAGTCTCTAGTGACTTAGTCATTCTTCTCTTCCTGGGACAGAAAGCAAGACGTACTTAAGCAAAGTGAAGAAATAACGAGGTTCATAAATTTGGAAAGGAGAGCTTTATTTCTCATAAAGAGTTGCAGCCTGTGGTGGTCGTTTTCAAGGGTTGGAAACAGAGCCCAGGCCAGAAGCCAGGAACAGGGCTTTGAGGCAGGGACAATGGGAACAGGAATTATACTGAGTGGGATGGCCAAATATACATATTTAACAAGCTATAGGAGGAGTCGTGAATATTCATGAAGGAGAAACATGAGCATGCATAATTGAGCTCTATGCCCCTTTTTGGAGACCATGTTCAGAATGGCAGCCCTCGCCTGTCAGAAGGTAAAGCAAGGACACAAAAGCCCTCTCTGCACATGCTCCAAAGACTGACTAAAACCACTCTGTGGCTGGTACTTTCTAATCAGGAAAGAATGCAGGTTTGGATCAAGAGATTGGTTTCCGGTTGGGCACCACAGCTCGTGCCTGTAATCTCATCACTCTGAGAGGCTGAGGCAAGTGGACTGCTTAAGCTCAGGATTTGAGCCCAAGTTAGTTTGAGGTTGCTGTGAGCTATGATGCCACAGCACTCTACCCAGGGCAATACAGTGAGACTATGTCTAAGAAAGAGCGGCAAAGAGAGAGAGAGAGATTGGTTTCTATTTAGCCCTTAGGAATAAAGCCAGATGGCCATCAGCAAGGAAGGGGATATAATGCGGATCTCCCATCCCGTCGTGGCTGGGAACTCAGTTTTAAAGTTCCTCTGGGGTCCCCCAAGCCAAGAAAGAGAGTCTGTTCTGCCAGTAGAACGCTTAGGATTGCATTTTAGTGAATGCTATAAATGAAGATTTTCTTTAAAGATATAAATCTCCTTGCAAAAGGGTAACTTCTGTGTTTTCAGAGCTTCTCTTATGTCTGTAGTTTCTCAAAATAATCAAGTCAAAGTAATCTTTATGCTGATGAGGCATATTTGGGGATGGCAGATTTGGGTCTCTTATAGTAGTAATATTTTAGAGTGGCATTTTCTCATCTCATTTACTGCTCTGTACGGACCATGACCCTACAGCTACATTACCGCAACTCTATTATAAATTATTGGATAATAACTTCTCCTTTACTGTTCATTTTCTCTTCTTTGTAACAGCCATGTGTGGTGTCTGGGCCACATCCCTTGGTCCACTGGATTTCAGCCCACCTGCAAAAGACAATACCATGAAGGAGCCAGCATCCCACCTCAGGCTGTGCTGTGGCGTCTTGCACAGTTTAGACTTTCTCTGAAGTCACTCAAAGCATCTCAGACTACCTCGCCCCTAAATGGGCACAGCTTGAAGTACATAGTGCAAAAATGCCTCTAGAAGCAATGCCCAGACAATGGGAGGTAAGAATTAGTGATGGGTGCTCCCGTCTCTCTGTCCTTCCTTGAAACATCTCTTTAGGGAATTCTACAAAGTTCCTTGGAAACTCCCCAACGGAATTGATCCCGATTGTCCACAGAAGTAGCGAGCTCAATAACTCAGCACCTCTCTCATTTAGTTTCTCACTCCCTGACTTCTTCACTTCTTTTACCTGGGATTAACTCTCAATAAAATACCTGTGCCCACATATTTGTCTCAGGCTCTGGTTTCAGAGAAATGCCAATAAAGGCATTCTTCTTAATGACACCTGGAAGACATCCCAGTCTCAAGAGCAACACACTCTAAGTTGATATTCCCCTTAAGGGAAGCCTTTTATTAACACTTCCCCCAAATTTTGGAGTTGATCCCTCCAGGGTATGTGCATCCCCCTTATGCCACTTAGGTATGTCAGGACTTTTCAGCAGCATGCCATTATCTGACTTCCTACATCATGGTATAACTTCAACAAAATGATTAGTTACTAAATTTTCGAAAGCCAAAACTAAAATAGAGGTCAATCTTCCCATGTGGCCCAGGAGAGAGAAATCTATATGCAGGTTTTTAACATGATTACCAAAATTCTACATGTTTTTGCCTGTAGAAATTATAATGATAAATATAACAAAGAAATTAAAATGCCTCTGCTAAGATTTTAAAGTGTTTCAATAGGATTTTTTAAATGGAAAGATCAATACTAGTTTCCAATCTTAAGACACAAGAATTTAAATATTATAATGAGCAACTGTTTCAAGGAAGATCAAAAAGAGGTAAGATAGAACCTGGTGGAATTTTTACAACAATGTTTTTAAAATCATGAACTTTAGCTCACAGTCAATTAAATAAAACCAGTTCTATTTTAAGACAAATTTTAAAATATTTAGTTATTTAATTTTTTTAATTATTTAAGATAATGCCAATCAAATACTTCTTCCCTGGCCTAAGATGGCCGATTTGCTCATGAGAGAAAAAAAACTTCTTCCAATCTGCTGGAATCAACACAGTTCTCCTAAAATGGAGAATTTGACACATTATGGTAATATTGTCTAAAAGAGTTGCAATAATTGGCCTCTTTTAATGATTATATCTGATTGAATCTTCTGGAGTTGCTAAATCATTGTTCTTTATTTCCATTGTCAGAATATAAACTAGCTGACTTGGAGACAGCTGTTCAATTCATTGTGAATATGACTTAACACCTCCCTTTACATTAATAAACTCTTAAGACTGTTATTGCTTAGGGATGATTTGGGAGGAGAATAGGCACATTGTCCTTGAAATTAAACTTGCTTTTAAAGCAAAGCCATACTTTTTGGAATTAAACATTTTGAAACTTTTTGGAATTCAGAATAACTATTTAAACATCAAAAGAGCAAATATATGTGTTCACTAAATTCAAAAACAAATTTATATTTGCAAAACCAAAATTCAACAATTCTTAAAGTAATTTTATTACTTTGTTTTCATTTGAATTGTTTCTTAATGAATTGTTTTACTTTTAAAGAAACGATGTTTTATAAAATACCAATTGTGCCTTACATTTGCACGGCACTTTCAAGTACTGAAATGGCTTTAACTTAAATTTTTTGTTTAACTGAGGCTCAGAAAAAACTTTGTGAGACAAACCTAATACCCTATTTTACAGATAAAGAAATGGAGGTCACATTGCTAGTAAGTGGCAGCATCAACGTTCAAATCTAGGTCTACCAGCTCCACTTTAATAATAAATCATACACATTAACATTTGCGCCACAAGTACTAACATTTCCATAAAGAGTGCCTTCAAAATCACTTCAAGCACTCCAGGAAGAGAAGTCAAAGTGCAGTTCTTAGCAGTAGTAAAGTAAAAAATGGAGACCTCCCTTCATAGAATAAACAGGAACAAGTAGGGATTACTTGAGTAGGGATTACTCATTTAGAAGACTTAGTCAGTGGTTACTTCCCAGGTGTATTGACTATAGGAAAGGTGGTTTTATTGAGTATGATCTAAAGCAACTGCAACAACCTGATAAAAACTGATAGCTTTAAATGAGTCATTGTGATTTATCTAATAATTGATCCAGAAAGTAAAAAAAAGAAAAAAAAATCCCTCTAAAGCAGTGGTTCTCAACTTTCCTAATGTGGTGACCCTTTAATACAGTTCCTTGGGTCATGACCCACAGGCTGAGAACCACTGCTCTAAAGTAACTTGACACAATAGATTGTAAAAATTCTTTAAGACATGTTATCACATTCATGATGTTCTACATTTAACTACTAGACTAGAGTAAATCTCAGAGATGTGCTAATGCTCAGGAAGGAAGTGACCCTTGATGGTGACGTGGGGTAGTAGGGTGTTAGCCCTGCAATCCTAAACAAGTGTCCCCTGTGACTCCACCTGAATAAACCCAGGACCTGCTTCTGTGTGATGATCTTAACTTTGCTATAGGAATCAGGGCTTTCCAGATAGACAGAACCATTGAGAGGGGCAGGAGGAGAGAGAGAGATGAGAGGGTAAGAGGAGATTTATTAGGGCTCACACAGTTATGGAGACTGAGAATTCCCACCATAGACCATCTGCAAACCTAAGAACCAGGAAAGCCAGTAACATAGCACAGCCCAGGTCAGAAAGCCTCAGAGTCAGGGGAGCCAGTGGCGTCACTCTCACACTGTGGTTTAAGGCCTGAGAACCCAGGGGGCTGCTGTAGAAGTCCAAAGGCCAGAGAATCTGGAGTTCTGAGTCTGAGAGCAGGTGAAGGGGGGACATTCCAGCTCCGGGAGAGAAAGAGAGAGAGAAGAGAGAATGCACATTCACCTTTTCTTTGTCTTTTTGTTCTGTCTGGGCCCCCTAGTCAATTAGATGGTGCTGCCTACATTAGGGTATATTCCCCCCATGCAGTCCACCTACTGGCATGCCAATCTCCTGCAGAAAAAACCCTCACATGGCCAGGTGCGGTGGCTCACGCCTGTAATCCCAGCACTTGGGAGGCCAAGATGGGTGGATTGGCTGAGCTCAAATGTTTGAGACCAGCCTGAGCCAGTGCAAGGCCCCATCTCTAAAAATTGCCAGGCATTGTGGCGGGTGCCTGTAGTCACAGCTACTTGGGAGGCTAAGGCAAGAAAATTGCTTGAGCCCAAGAGTTTGAGATTGCTGTAAGCTATGACATCACAGCACTCTACCAAGGGTGACAAAACGAGGCTCTGTCTCTAAAATACATTTTAAAAAAGAAAAAGAAAAACTCTTGCAGACGTGCCCCCCAAAAATGTTTTACCAGTTACCTAGGCATTCCTTGATCCACTCAAGTTGAAAGTTTACACTAAAATTCAGCAACGTGGTGTGCTTATCTTACTAGCAGTTATATTTCAAGAAAGTGGATCCTATCCCTCACACAAAATGTGTGGTATTCTGTGACTTATAAAGTAATAAGTGACTTAAAATGACTTAATATCTCCAATAAAATATTATTTTAAAACATTAACAAATAAAGGTATAAACATGAACATTGCTATGAATCAATCTCTTGCAACAACAAAATCTGAGACCATTTCTCAGCAAAAAAATTGAAAAAAGACTCATACCAGTTAAAGTTCACCTAAATCTTGTCTGAAAGAGGGGAAATGGATCATTAGAAAAGCTTTGTCTTCGGTTGAAATCTCTCTTCCAATCAGTGGATGGCTCTCTCTCACCACCTCTCAGCCACTGATCAAGGCTTTCTCTTCTGTGATGTTATGATTAACTTGGGCTGAGGCTTAACTCTTCATCCAGTACTCTTTTTTCACAAACTGAGTTAAGAAATTCCAGGAATACACACTATCTCTCTCTTTTAATAATATATTGAATTGTCTAAATATTTTAGAACTTTGGCTTTTAACTTTAAAATCTAATGAGTTGTTGCTTTTCCCTTTTTATCTTCCTGAACAATTTCATCCTAAATCCAACAAGTGGGGCTCAGCAAAGCAAACACAGGAGCGGAGAGGAGGGTAGGGGGAGCTGACTACCCCAGATCCAAGTAACAGAAACTCAGAGGGGTGACAGAACATCCACGTAGGAAGGCTGCCTAGCACATGTGTTAGACCCTGGAGCAGTCGGAGAGCGTCCTCACAAAAGGTCGATCTGCCACAGGCTTCAAAGGCCAAGTAGGGTGAGAGCCACCCACACAGGACAGAGAGGAGAGTGACAACAGAAGCTTGGTCACATATGAGGAAGAGGCAATGAAATAAATATATTCAATGTAACTGGAACATCACGTTTCTCACTGTCAGAGAAGAAATCTGTAAATATTGCAATGGGGGACGAAAAGAATAAACTCAGTCGTGTTGGGCTGAAACTGGAGGAATAAGAATGAATGTCTGGATTTCAGTAAATATAGACATACAAGAAGTAAATATGCAAGTGTGTGTGTCCACATTATCAGATATTTCTTAGTTTTTGTCCTCTGAGACAGTGTAGAAGCAGTGACACCCCAATAGCCATGAGCATACTTCGCACCCAACTCTTGGCTTCTAAATACTATTCTCCCCAAAAGGAAACAGGACTCCTTAGCAAAATGACCAATTCCAGGATAGGACAGAAAATGTACAAAATGAAGTCTAGAATATACTCTTGTGCTAGAAAGTCAGGAAATCCTCAAATGATGATGGAGACACGTCCAAAGATTATACATGCAAAGTCACTGTTATAGTAACAATTTAAGCATCAAATAAATAACGACAATACTGGATTTTAGTCCATTAAATAAGTAGAGCACAAATCTGTAAAGATATGAAGAAATATATGAATAACTTCAAAGTCTGAAGACAAATGAGATGTTCGCAAAGCTTTAAAGTACCTCACCATGAAATACATGGTAATTATTATTTCCTAAAGAGAAAAGAGTAAATTTCACTTCACTGTGAAGACACCCATCAGACAGCACCTGAACTCACCTATCAAAGTGAACATCATCAGTAAGTGGACAAATCGCACTCATGTGCCACAGATAGCGGCCAATAGGAAGAAAGAAGCGTCACTTCTGTGGTATGCCTGCCAAAGAGGTATGGATTTAATCATAAGATAAAACCAAATAAAAACAAATTGAGAGTCCACAAAATAACTGGCCTGTGTGCTTCAAAATTTATAAAATTCACAGAAAATATGTGGACTTTCCCTAAGCCTGCAGATGCTTAAGAAACACAGTAACTAAATGCAGCCCATGTTTCTAAACTGGATCCTTCTGTTGTAAAGGACGTAATTGGGACAACTGGAAAAACTTGATGCCAGTAATAGATCAACGTTAATTTCCTGGTTTTGGTGGTTTATTTTGCTTATATGGTAGAACGTCTTGGTTTGTAATCTATTGAGATATTCTGGGGTCATGATGCATCATGTTAGCAATTTGCTTTCAAAAGGATGCAGGGGCGATTCTTTGTACTCCCCGCCCCCCTTTCCTGTAATTTTAGGATTGTTTCAAAAAACATTTAAGCTTAATGATCTGTAAATATTTGGTTAATGACAGCATAACTACATGAAATTTTATTCCCGTAAAATAAAACAAATCTGTGTAACCTGCAAGAATTGTATTTCATACTTTAACTGACATTCTTATTCTAAACCCAAGACAGGGTTTGTATTAAAACACATTGATTAATTTATCATATGATATAAATAACAAATAGAATGAAGACTAATTGCACAAATTAAATCTGACTCAACTGCCATCTATTCCCCAATCCACACCCAAACAGAAGCAGGGGAAATCACTCAATAGACTATAGATAGTGAACCTCATTGTTTTGCCCTCCGTGGGCATTTTCATACGAATTTAGTTATGAAACAGGCACATCAAGCAAAAAGAAAAAAGAAAATGCAGCCACTTTCCTTTGCACAATGAGATTTAAACACGTGTATGAATTTTTTAAAAACATCTGATTCAATAATTAAATTTCCCTGGTAGCATTTGTCTCATTACGCCAAGTGACTGATAACTGGTAAAACTAGAGCTGCAGATTGTTAATTCCAGCTTGCCAAAACTGAGATGGATGTTCCAGAATGGTGTTTCCTCCCCCAAATAGTTCTGCTTATACCAATGTTATTTCAGCCCATATATGATTACAGTTCACCATTCTTTCAGTTGTTTCTTTTTTTTTCTTAAGCAATTACAATTAACTGGCAGGAGCCTTGTTTATAAGAGGCAATGACACACCGTGAGGCAAAACTGGACAAGAGGCTGGAGCAGGCTCCAACACAATCTCACCATGACTTTGGGTAAACACTTAACCTCAGTATGTCTCAGTTTCCACTTACATAAAATTAGAGTAGAAAGCTAGACGATTTCTAATATTCCATTGAACTTGTCTAATGTCTCCTTCATTTGCATTCAAACTATTTCCTTAGTTTAATTGCAATGACCAATTTTAATTTCACTTTTTCACAGTGCCTACCATAGTTTTATTCATTTATTTATTTTAGCTTATCACAGGGCCTCATGACTTGTCAACAAACTGTCAGTATCTTATCTATTTGTGGAAACTTTCTATAATATAAAAATTAACCACTATAAGCAAACATGTTATTTCTGTGTTGTTTCAATTCATGGTTCTAATTTTGCACCTGCTAAAAATGCATTCGTTAGTGGGCGTGATAAAAGCCTGCTAAATTTCAACCATCTCTGTTTGTCTTTTGATATGTATATCTGAGGACCAACCCCAGTAATATGAATCATGTTAAAAATTCAAGCTATTTATAGGATGCTCATGAATCATTAATCACATAAATGTATATACTGTAGAAGCGCTGACAGAATTTATAAAATGTAGAATTTCTTCTATTTTTTTAGTAGAGACAGGGTCTCACTCTTGCTCAGAATTTCTTTTTTCTTCCCCTACTTTTTTAGTAGAGTTGGGGTCTCGCTCTTGTTGAAGCTGGTCTAGAACTTCCGAGTTCAAGAAATCCACCCTCCTTGGCCTCCTAGAGGGATAGGATTACAGGCATGAGCCACTGTGCCCAGTCAAAAATGTAGAATTTCTATATAATGTAAATTTGCTATTTCAAGATACTCCTGGATTTTTTTGCTTATTAAAGCTTTTTTTAGAAACTAACAATTTAAGATATAAATATTAATTTAGAACAAATGAGTTTTGAATTGTTATAACTATTTAAATTTTTAATGTTTCTTTATATATATAAAACTTACGCCCATTATTTCATTAAGTGAATGATTTGGAGAATATACAGGCTTTTAACAGTGGTGAAATGGATAGAAGGTTGTTAAGTAAGATAATGTATTCCTTGTAAGTTAACCTTTTCGGGGATAGAATATCAAAAATGATAAGCTCTATGGTAACATTGGATAAAATATTTTTCTTTTTAATTAAGTATTTACTCTTCTATAAAGAGTACAAATGATAGGAATGGACACAAATGGATTTTCTAAAAATCCAACATTCTATAAATGCCTAAAGTTTTTATGAGGATTAAGTTGACATGGGCACAAACACACTGGTAAAATTTCAACGATAATTTATTTAAATAGGGTGGGGAGGGGCACTGGCACACATCTGCAGTCCCAGTTACTGGGAAGCTGAGGCAAGAGGAAGGCAGTTTGAGGCCAGCCTGGGCAACATAGCAACACCCATTTCTAATTTTATGTATAAATAAATAAATAAATAAATAAATAAATAATTTACACAAAAAATTGTTTACATGCTAAATTAAAGCACAGAAGTGTGAGAGTCCTTCTCAGATAGATTGGTTTTATAAAAACAAAGACACTTAAGAAAATTTAAAGTACTTGGTTCTCAGTGTCCAAATTTCATTTATGTACTTTTATTTTATTTATTTTTTTTGTACTTTTATTTTAAAAGATGTAATATTTTGAGCTTGACACAGTGACACACACCTGTGGGCTCAGCTACTCAGGAGGCAAAGAGAGGAGGATTATTTGAGCCCAGGAGCTCGGGTCCAGTCTGGGCAACATAGACCCTGCATCTAAAAATATACAAATAGATAAAAAATTATACAATTCTTACTGTCATTAAAAATAAAACAATACTCTGTCATTAACAGATAAAAAAAATCATTATAAAATTTTTTTTAAATAATTGGGAAATTTATTCCTATCAATTTATCTCAGAATATGGCCAAAATATCTAATAAAATGTAACCAGCCATGTTAGTACAACTGAACAAATTCCTGCTTTCTAGAAGGTAACATTCTCATCACATACCCAGAGTTCTGACTAACATATACGAATAATTTATTAAACTTATTAAAATCCTCAATGTGTGACAAGTCAGAGGTAAAGAATACATATTCATAATTACTAGTCTGTACATTATTGAAATACTGATGGGTTAGGGATTGACAAGAAGAAATAAATTCATACATTAAACTCTCATGCCTGACACCAGGTGGCATCCCAGAATCTTGAAGAATTTAACAACTTGGTTACTGATTCTCAACAAAGGACTCACAGAGGTATTAGCAGCATTTTTATTTTTCAGGGGAAAAAAATTAAGATACAGACTAGTTAATGAAGAATATTCACAAGTTAAATTATTATCACTGCAGGGTGGTGGGTTTTCTTCCCCCCTGGGGGTAAAGGGAGATCCATTTTTCCCTGTGACAATTCTGCAAGAGTTCAAGGCAGTTGAAAAAGACTTAGATATTTTTAAATACTTACAATCCCTAGGAAACCACACAAGTGTAGACAGAGCCTGTAAGCCCCAGACATGATTTGCAAAAAAATCACAGAAATAAGACCAGCAACAGTACAGTACAGCTTGGAAGCTTGGCTTGGAAGCCCATAAGTTCATGTCTGTAACTGCAGCAAAACCTCAGGACCCAGAACATAAGAGGTGCTCTCTAAATATTGGTTGAATCAATACATTAATGAACCTTAATCTCACATGTACAGTCTTTTTCTTTTGAAAATCTGAACAGAATTTCTCATCCAGTGTCTGACTCAGCAGTTGGCATTTCCCTTTATGCCCATCCCCAAGCTTTGTGCTTCTCCAAGTTTGCATTAAGTCACGGTATGATCAAGAACGTGTGCACTCCATCCTTTTATCACTTAGAGAAAACATGACTGTTTAATTTTCCTTGCCCTTTGGGGACCCAACAAAAAACAATTTGCAATCTTTTTCTTCTCCAAACGAACAGATTTTAATTCACACTTAATAAAATGTGCTAAAGATTCTATTTGTACATGATTCATAATGCTAATGAATTCATCAATCTCATTATCACAGATCTTTCTGTAAATGTCAAATAGGATGTAGCTGACGAGGTCATCGCCATTAAGCATAAGTTCATGGATATACACATTTGTTCTTGATGGGCAAGTCATCTATAGCCAACCTTAGACTTTATATGCTTCTGTTACTTGAATGTCAATAATTGTACACACTTTTAGTATTATTCTGTCACTATCTATCAAAATTTCCGATCTGTGCATATTTTTATAGATTTAAATGTACGTCCTTTACTACTATGTAGACAAGTGCCCTTTTTCTGAAAGTCCTTTATATCTTTTAACATTTTTCATCTTTTGGCACAAATGGGTGTTTTCACATCATCATAACTGAAGTTGCCTAGAGGCTGTGGCTGAGTCAGGGATTCTTCTGCACAAGTGGTTTACTGAGGGATGGCTTCCTGTCTGATTGCAACTTGTAAAGTAGTGGGAGAAGCAGAAGAGGGCAGGGGAGGAAGTGAACCAAAATGTGAATTTCAGATTCAGCTGAAATCTAGCCTCAGTCTAACAAGGACTCTTCTTAGGAACAAGAGTGCCACCACAAAAATTGTCCCACTTTGGGACAAAGGGGCAGGACTTTCACACCACTCATTTATTTGGTTGTGTGTTACCCAGGCAACTTCCAGTGAGGTGGCTATGGAGGACGATTCTCTATAAGCTGCCAGCTTTTTATTTTATTATTTTATTTTATTTTTAATTAAATCATAACTGTAAACATTTATGGGTATATAATATATATATTAATATGCATATTATACATATTATATTAATATGTATATATATGCAATATATATAATGATTTGATAATGTGGAAAGCTTAAACTGATTAAAATCACCATCACCTCACTTATTTTTGGTGGTAAGGCCTTTATAATTTACTCTTAGTTATTTTGAAACATACCCTTGCATTGTACACATTAGGAGAGCTTCCACCAAATGCCCTCCCCTCTCCCATTAATCACCTTCTGCCTTCCCCTCTCCTAATCACCTTCCTCGTTCCCCTCCTCTCTCTCTCCTCCCCTATCCCCCTTGTTAAACCATATTTGTGTTTTATCATTCCTATGAGAGTTTTAAGTGTGTATATATGGGTTTCATCCTGCAACTCCATTACTAAGTATCTACCCAGAAGAACAAAAACCATTTTATAACAAAGACATTCCCACCAGAATGTTTCTGGCTGCCAGCTTTTAACAGCTAAAACCCAGATCAGCGAGGGAGTAGATGCTTAGGCCTGCTGGAAGGGTTCTGCTCTCGCCTTTAACTTTACCAAACGGAAGATAGAACCTCCCATAGATTGATGGTCTAGTATTATTATCTTAGTAATATATGTATTCATCATGTTTTCAATATGTAAACATATTACTTCAAACACCAAAATTGTAGTAAGTTGGTTATCCATCACTAAACAAGTGAAAAATTATGACAAAGGTGAAAACGGAATACAGTCGACCCTGAACAGCACTGGTTTGAATTGCACGGGCTCACTTGAACGTGGATTTTCTTTCATTCAATAAAAGTTACACTGAGTGCACTGTCTCTCCTTTTACCTTCTCCACCTCTTCTGCCTCTGCCACTCCTGAGACAGAAAGACTTACATTGGCCTACTCAACGTGAAGACGACAAGGGTGGCGGCTTTTATAATGATCCACTTCCACTTAATGAATAGTAAACACATTTTCTCTTATGTATGATTTTATTAATAGCATTTCCTTTTCTCTGGCCTACTTTGTTATATGCTATAGTCTTAAAATAAACAACATACAACTGTTACGTGTTAATCAACTGTTGTGTTATTCACGAGGCTTCTCATCAAAGATGAGGCTATGAATACTTAAGCTTTTGGAGAGTCAAGAGTTGTATGAGAATTTTCAACTGCAGGGACTGGGCACCACTAATTCCTGTGCTGTTCTAGCCTCAAGTGTATTTTTGAGTGCTTATACTAAACACTTCAATTCCAAACACAGTCTTATCCTATGAATTCAATTCTGGAAATTGCATTCCATCAGTGATAGCCACTGTGCAAATTTCATTAGCTATTGTAACTCCCAAATTTTTACCTCACAAATGGTAGCAATTTAGGCAAATTCTGTACCATTGAAATCAAGGGGAGATTACTAGAAAGGGTTGAAGTTTCACTCTCACCAGGGTAAGGCGTTCCTTCACTAAAGGCCATGGGCCAGTTTAAGCAATCGCCCCTCTTGAGAGCATTGTAATGAAGAATGCACTACTATAGTATCTCAGAGCAACATGGAAAACTTTTGGGATTTTTGGGGGGAGGAGTTGTTTTGTTTTGTTTTCAAGACAGACTCTCACCTTGTCACCCTGGGTAGAGTGCTGTAGCATCATAGCTCACAGCAACCTCAAACTCTTGGGCTCATGATATCCTCTTATCTCAGCCTCCCTGAGGCACTCACCACTCAACTATAGGCACCCACCACAACACCCGACTATTTTTAGAGACAGGTTCTTTCTCTTGCTCAGGCTAGTCTTGAACTCAAGCAAGCCACCCTCCTCAGCCTCCCAGAGTGCTGGGATTACAGGTATGAGCACTGCATCCAGCCTTCCATGGGTATGATTATTAAAGGAGCAAGTGGGTTCCAGTCTCTTCAAGGATCCAACCTAGAGGTGGGTCACGGGACTGGAAGAATCATAACCAACCCTTTCCTTCCTGTGTTTACATACATTTGTTATTGAGCCCAGCATTCAGGGACAGTTATGTCCGACAGGGACGGTTTTGCATAGACCAACCTTGTAGTCTTCCTGTTGCTTAATCAACGTGGGGTCATGAATGAGAGCACAAACTCTGGAGGCTGGAGTATGCTCACCTTAAAAGGGTGCTGTGGACCTGGAGTATCCTGCTCCTCTGTTTGCTTGCATATGGCAGCCATGAGCGAGACACAGTCAATATAGATCAAAGCTAAAGATATGCGGCTTTCCCAAAGGAGCTTGTGGCGACTGCTGGCATACCTCTCACAATAAAATGTGAGGTAGCCCCTTGTGAAGCCTCCTCCATGATCTTAAAGACCTGGAAGTAGCCAAATTTTATAAGCAAATTTTAAAAGCAATTTTACATAGCAACCACATTATTTGTAAAGAAACGGGTACTACTGGCTAGCTACATAAGTTGAGAACATTATGAACAGTCTGCAATCTTCAGAGACATCCCAAGTCTTCCAAAACAATTATTTTGAGAGGATTTAGGGTTAGATAGAAGGTGTGGCCTTTTGATGAGTCGCAGAGGGTGGAGTAAAGGAAGGATACGGGCAGACTTGAGCTTGACATCTGGGAATTTTCTTCTTGACTGTGGCTGTGGCAGGAGTGTGGCTGAGGCAGGAGTGTGCTGTGTTGTGAATGTGGTTGAGGCATCACTGCGTCACCAGTTTCAAACCAGTTTGAAATTCCTCTGTTCCTTTTTTTAGAGTTCTTTTCTTTAATCTGAAATCTAATCTATGACACCTCCTTTATATAGTTTTATTTGCATAAGCTTTGGCTGTATTTGGGACCATATTAGAAATTTCTTTAGGGCTTAATTTTGTTTTTTAAGCAATTCATTTGGCAATTTAGAAAGGAGCTATTCATGACACTTAATTCCCACACAACATTTGATGACAAATGAGGCACAGAGAGGTTAATGACTTGCCTGGTGTCACACAGCTATCTAGTGGGCACTTATAAATCATTGTATAATCTTTCTTCTCTTATTCATTAGTACCAACTGGCAGGCTGGATACTAAGTAATTATATTTACCCTTTAAAGATGCTTTATTCCAGAAGCCTTTGTGATGCTGCAACACATATAAGCTATGTCTTTGTTTACACTTTTCTCTGTACCTGGAAAGCCTCCCTGCACCCTCCCCCCACCACATGCCCACTTTCTACTTATTCCTATGTTTCAGGTAGCTTTGCTCCACGTCCCCAAGATGAGTTCGGAACATCTCATCAATACAACCATCAAGTTGTATCCAATACAACAAAGTTGTTATAATACAATAAACTGGTGACCTACATTTTATTCTTAGATGTATGCCAGCAGTGGCCATGAGTTCCTCTCTTCCTTTTGAAAGCTAAACATGGTTATCTTTGATCTGCATTTACTGCCGTTGGCTTCTGGCAGCTGTACACAGCAAACAGAAACAGCACGATACTCCCCACATACCACAGCAACCATTCAATTTGGGCATACCACATATTTCCATAAGGTAGCCTGTAATCTTTTCTGCTGCAAATAAAAGTAGTTCCCCTACTATTCGACTCCTTCCAGACTTGGAGAGACGGGAACACACTGTGCCCATCAGGATAGCACCTGCTGTGCTGTGGGTGCCCAGTGATTGTCACCTGAGTGACTGCTCTCCCAGGAAATTGTTTTAGGCACATGAGGGTAGAATCACTAACTTTTGATCTTCCCAGTGATAGGAGAATCAAAAGAAGGCTGGAACCCACCAGTTTTATTCCTAGGCATGTCCTCAAGATAACTTTTGTTAAATGTGCACACAAAAATTTGTGCATAAATGTTTGTAGCAGCATTATTCCTAATGCCCTGAAGGTGGAAACAGCCCAGACGTCCATTTATGATGAATAGATAAACAAAACAGGGTACACCAGCCAATCAAGTTGCATTTGGTCATCAAAAGGAATGAATAGTGATACATGCTACAGCATGGATGGACCTTGAAAACTTTACACTAAGTAAAGGAAGTCAGTCGCAAAGCCAGTCGCATACGATGCATGACTCTGTTCATGTCCAATCTCTAGTGCAGCCAGATCTATAAAGATATAAAAGCAAATTAGTGGTTGCTTAGGGTAGGGGGGAGGGAGAGATGGAAGATTTCTTTTAGAGGTGAGGAAATGTTCTAAAATCGACCATGTGGATGACTGCCCAGATCTGTGAATATACTAAAGACCATAGAATTATAAACTTTAAAAGACTAAATTGTATGGTATGTGAATTATCTCAATAAAGCTGTTAGAAAGAGACAGAAAGAGAAAGATGGAGTGATAGTAGAGAGAGAAAGAGAGGAGAGAGAGAGAGAAAGGGGGAGAGGGAGGAAGGAAAAGAGAGAGGGAAGGCTGAAATATGTCAAACTGACGGTCACCCATCATAGTCCTCCTAGTACCTAAATGAGAATCCCTCAGGCATTTGCTAAAGATGTTCCAGGCAGAGCCCTCATTTTGCCCTTGCCTATTTCTAAGGCCGTGCCAGAGTTCACTTCACATTCAGACTGTTTCGGCTGATTATCTTATTGTGATCTCTTCTTTTCGGTTGTGTATAATAACCAGCTGAACAAAACGAAAAAAAAAAAAACCCCTGTTCAAGCCAAGTTCATAGTTTCCATACCAAACTAGCATTCATCAAATGTCTGTTATATGCTGAGCACTTTGCAGATGTCACCTCTGAGACCCATGACAGCCCCAGGGAACATGGTGCATTATCCTCATTTCACAGAGGAAGATAGAGACCAGGCCGAGCTCATCGATGTGGTTTCACCATGCGGGACCTGGAAAGACCCAGATGTAACATGTGTCTGATTCACAGAATCTGTCTTCTATTCACAAATTCTGTCCCCGAAGTCTAGCATAGTAGACAGAATTGCATAAAAGTAGCACCAGAGAGGGAAGAAAGAGAGTGCGGAATGCCTTATAAAGAAAAACAACTTGATCTAATGTTCCACACCAGAATTGCAACGTGAGAATCCTGTTTCAAAATCCTGCCCTGATGACTTGTATGATGACAAAGAGTCCTCTTGGGTCTGGGGCTACTCAAAGTGTTTGTCTGATGAGGAAGATTTTGAATCTCGCTTCAATTGAGCAAGCAACAGCACACTCCCAGGTCAGTTGCTTCTGAAAAAGACCTGCCCTTTGGTTTGTTAAGTCTAGTCATCAGTCCTGTCCTATTCTACCAACACCTTGTGTCATCTGTGAAGCAGTATCTGCTTTGTATTGTTAAGATACCACAGGGCTTATTTCCTACCCCGTGAGCATTTGTGCATGGCCATCAGAGGCATCCATGCAAGTTCATTCCACAGTCTCCTTCCTGTTAACCTTCCCTCTGTTGCTTCTCTCTTTGTCACACCCTTTCCTTCATCTTCCTTGGTGCCCTTTTATCTAGACATTGTCTTCCACTGCCTCCCCCTAACAATTTAATTTCAAGTCCTTTTGATATTAGATTGGCTAATTCCTTGTCATGGGATCTTCCACAGAATGCAAGCTTCTTCTTGATTACAATATGCTGGACCCCTAATTTTAGGCCCAGTACATCAAACCCAGTTTTGCTGCCACTTGTATTATTAATAAGTGGTTGTTCAAACTCCTATCTTCCAATGCAAATCTATGGTTTGGGGTCATGGGGAGGAAGTTGGGAGGAGGTCACCTTACAGAGGTACACAGGGAAACTTTTGGTGGTGATGAATATGTTCATTGTCTAGATTTTGGTGATAGTTTCAATAATGTAAAGAAATATCGAAAGCTTCAAATATCAATACACTTTAAATATGTGCAGTGCTGTGTCAATTGTATCTCAATAAAGGTAATTAAAGAAAAAAATTAAAAAAAATAAAATCAGTAACTTCAGCTATCAGAGCATATGATGAGATCACCTGCACCCAAACGAGAAGAAGAATGCAGATGAGATTATTAAAAGCCTGGCATGAGAACAGAGAGAAAAAAGAGACAGGGACCTCTGGAAGCTGACACTGGCACAGACTCGCCAGGAAATGTGTGCCAGACCAACCTCTATTAGATAAATGTAGCTGATGTGGCATTTTGGGGCTTCAGCAGAGCATATGACTAAGACTCGTGATACTTTTCTGGATAAGCTATTTTGGATTCAATAAGAACATAATTAGCTATAATCATACCTGGCTGATTTGAGATCCAATATGTTGTAGTAGGTTCATGTTCTGAATGAAGAGCTCCATAGAAATCATCCAACACCGGCAGCCTCATCACCACGTCACCATCACCTGCCTGTACCATCCAACACTTACATGGCTACTGAGCACTTGAAATGCGGCTGCTCTGAAATGAGATATGCTTTAGGTGAAAAGTGCACCCCAAACCCCAAAGACTAAGCATGAAAAAAAAGGATGTCAACTATTCACAATTTTCACGTGGATTACATGTTGAAATCATATTTCACATATCTTGGATAACAAAATATATTATTAAGTTATATGTACTTGTTTTTCTCTTTTGATGAAGTTATTTAAAAGTTTAAAATTATCTGTGTGATTCACATTTCTGTTGCCTGGGCTGATTAAGAACAGCTTGATGAAGCTCAATGTCCCTTTTGCCCAGTCAGCATTTCAAACTCAAAGATGAACAGGCATCTGACCTTAGTCTGTCCAAACTAAGCTCTTGGTCCTTCCCATTAAGACCTGCTGCTCCTCCCATTAAGACCTTCCCGTTGGGATGAATGCTAACTCCATTCTTCCAGTTGCTGTGGCCGAAAGCCTTGGGTCATCCAAGACTCCTTTCTTTCTCTCGAATCACACTTCTAATTCATCAGAAAATCCTCTTGGCTCTATCGTTATAGTATTTTCCAAGCCCTCCCTCTTCTCGCCATCTCCCTCCCTCTTATAAGTTTCTGCAACAGCCTCCTCCTGGTTTCCCTACATATGTCCGTGCCTCCCTGCAGACAGCTTTATTACATAAGCTAGGGTGATCTCTTTAAATTACAAACCAAATCATGACCTTAGTCTGTTCAGACCCCCAGAAGGCTCCCATTCTGCTCACAATACTTAAAATGGCTTTCAAGGTACTATACTCTCTGGCCCTTTTCACCTCTATATTAGTTTGCTGGGCTATTATCATGAAGTACCATAGACTGGGTGGCTTAAAACCCAAAATATATTATTTTCCCACAATTCAGGAAGCAAAATTTCTGAGATCCAGGTGTCAGTAGGCGTGTTTCTTGGGGTCCTCGCTCTGTGGCTTGTAGATGGCCATCTTCTCCCTGTGTCTGCACGTGGGCTTCATTCTGTGGCTGTGTCCTAATTTCCTCTTCTCTTGTGGACACCAGTCAGGATGGATTAGGCCCTGCCCCAATGGCCTTGTTTTAACTTCTTTACCTCTTGAAAGACCTGATCCCAAACACAGTCACATTCTCAGGTACTGGGGGTGAGGATTATCCACATATGAATTGGGAGGGAGACTTAATACAGCCCATAACAACCTCCCTCATCTTTTACCACTACCCACCTCATTCCCTCCACTGGAGCGTGTAGTGCATCACTGGTCTTTACACATGCCAGACTTTAGCCCCGCCACAAGAGCTGTTGTTTATGCCCAAATCCCTTCCCCCAAACAGTTTTAAGTTCTCCTCTCTTGTTTCTTTTGCGTATTTGCTCAAAAGTCATTTCAACAGTGAGGACTTTGCTGATCACTGTAAGCATTACAGCAAGCCTCTAACCCTCTAATCTTACACAAAGTCTTCATCAAATTCCTAAATACTTATTAAAATATTTGCTGAATGAGGCCGAGCACAGTAGTTCAAGCCTGTAATCCTAGCACTCTCAAAGGTCAAGGCAGGTGGACTGCATGAACTCAGGTGTTCAAGACCAGCCTGAGCAAGAGTGAGACACTCATATCTAAAAAAAATAGCCAGGCGTGCTGGGAGGTGCCTGTAGTCCTAGCTTGTTAGGAGGTAGAGGCAAGAGGATCACTTAAGCCCAAGAGTTTGAGATTGCTGTGAGATATGACACCATAGCACTCTACCAAGGAGGACAAAGTGAGACTGTCTCAAAAAAAAAAAAAAAAATTGTTGAATGAGTGGAAAAAACAGAATATAGTCATTTGCAGGTGAGAATACATCCCAAATTCAGCACCCTGAGGGGGCCAGCAACTATATAAGGATAGTTTTAAGGTAAATTTTAGTTCAATGTAACAACACAAAATTTTAGTGAAATGTTTTGTTGCCTCAGTCTGGTTCTCAATAATAGAAAATAAGAAGGCAAAATTCATTTGATTGTCTAAAGAATTTTGCAGGAGAGATATCCGCCTTTGTGGGAGGGCCAAACAGGTGATTTCTGAGTTGGTTTCCAACTCTAAGATTCTCTAAAGACAACCTGACTTTATATAAGAAAAATATATACACTTCATACACAGTATGGCTGGTGGTACTGCCTCACTGTTTCCGCTGTTTTTATGACTCAGGATTGGTGAGATTGCCACATATGGGAAACACCACAAGATGAAATAAGATTGGGAAATCAGGGAACTAGGGCCACGCTTTGCCAATAAATATTTCTCTGACCATTTGTAAGCGACTCCCCTCCTCTGGGTCTCCAGTAAGTCTTCATCAAATTAAAGCCTTGTCCTCCACGGCTACTCCATCCCCTTCAGCTCTACACATTGTAATTCTGGGTTGTTTTTGATTCACGGGAACTGGAAAGAGTTAGTTGTTGAAGAATGGGTTCAGACAGTACGTGCATGGGGTGGGAAAGGAGGTGCATTGGCATGTTCACATTGAAGGAGAGTCATGTTGAATCACATGCTTCCTTACCAGAGGAGTGTGGAAATGAGAGGAAAGAGTCCTCTGGGTCAATGGTCCAACATGGACTTTTCAAGCATGTGAAAGGTTACTGAGCCCTGAGCTCAGATAGTCAGGATGAAAATGCTACTATTCAGAGATGCATCCCAGCAACTGCTTCTCACAAGGGACCAGTAAAACTCTCAGTTGGGCTGTGCTTTGGTTCACGGAGAATAAATCTTACCCTAAATGATTATCACTGGTGACGAATTCCAAAAACAAGCAGGTCTATGAGTGAACACACATCACCGTGCTTGACTGGGCTTCTTTGTTTTAATAATACTATATCTTTCCTGGATGTTTCCTAGATGTTGAATTACTGAGACTAATAGTAGACAGCATTGAAGACGTTGGCTACTTTAGTCTGGTTTCTAATATCACTGTCTGCCCTTTTCCTAGGTTTCTGGGGTTGTTTAGAGATTTTGGTGGAAAAGCACCAAACTTGGTACAATCTGATTAAAAACAAAAATTCCCAGTAGTTTCCAAGTAGTTAAGGCACAAATGGCACACCTGACTTTAAACAAATTTATAACTTGTTTTCTTTTATGTAGGTCAAACATCAGTAAAAATTTGATGTTTTCCAGGATTTTCCAGGGAAAATCCTGAAGTTTTAGGATTTTCTGAAAACCAAGATTTGAGTTTTCACTATTTTTCCTGTGTATTTCCGTCTCACTTTACTCTTCCTCAGAGAAAGGAAATAGGCCTATTAGTCAGTATCTCTCACCAAGCTCACAAACTCACCAGAGCAACGTGGTTATTTGGAAACCCTGGCTCTGTGAGATTTCAATAACAAATGTGTTCTCACTGATAGTAGGGAAACAGATATGACAACATTCCTTTTAAATTTGGCTCCTGAAACCTTTTCCTTATTTTTCATTTTAGTACAATAGTGAGGGCTGGCAGGGCTGCCTGATACCATTACTGGTAAATGAATTTTTCAACAAGAACTAACAGAGAAAAACTGTGGAAATTCCGATTTATTTTTTAACCCAGAGCGTGCTCCGTCTCCTTACGCCCTTGCTCTCCATGTATACTTTATGAGACGTTCCAGCAAAGGCCATCTCTCAGAATTAATCCAATAGTTGTCTCCTTCAGTTCTCCTCCCTGGAGCGCCTCACCCACCTTCACAGCGGGCCTGGCCACTTCCTGAGCGCTTGATAATTGAAGGCAATACAGCGAACTCAGTTGTCATCCTGAGGCTTATCTTAGCAAACCTAGCGATACTTCTTCCTTTTCACATGTGAAAATTTAAAGAGAAGTAGTCTCAACTGTGAATTGAATTCTGTCTCACTTCTTCCCACAACGGGGAAGAAGCTGGTTGTACACTCGTACATTTGTATAATAAATATTCAAAGATTGTAATCTAGTACCTCCCGTACAACACACATTTTAATTCTTACTTTAATTTTCAGAATGCTTTCTAACGGCTCCTTATGCCCTACTTTAAAATGTCTGTCGGCCTAAGATTTCTACTTTTTTCCCTCTATTAATTTATCTTCAAGGTCATTACTGGAAACATCTTTCAGTGGAAAGAACCAATGTGCTTTGATAAAAATGTACACTCTAAACTTTCATTTTTACAAGGGCCTTAAAAAAAAAAAATCCAAGAGTTCAGTCAGAAAGCTTCCAAAGCAGGGTTCCCTAGAGCTTGCTTTGTGCAACACTAGTCCCAGATGTTGATGCAATCAATTAAACAGAAAACAGGGAGAGGGTGGGGTGCCCACATACTAGAACTACCCTCTTTAAAATTCAAAATGCACGTTAGCATCTTCAAGAATTGTAGGTATTCAAAAGTAAAGATATTTGTTGAATTTTATTTAACCCCTTATTTCTCAAGCATCTTTGATTACAGAACTCTTTTCAGGCCTTTATGCAGCACCTAGTGGCATATTGCCTAGCTAGGGTTTCACAGCATATAGTTTGGAAATTGTGTTAGAAAATGGTAATTTTATCGCTCAAAAATTATTATTCTAAAGAATCTACAATTTGGAAAATAAAAAGGTAACTCAATTCTTTCTTACAAGGGGATTTAGGAGGCATGATTGTTAATTTTATGGACCAAGTTGACTAGGGTAAGGGTTGCTCAGTTTGCTGGTAAAACATTTTCTTTTGGGGGAGGGCAGATAGGATTTCACTTTGTAGCCCTCAGTGGAGTGTTGAGGAGTCATAGCTCACAGTAACCTCAAACTCTTGGGCTCAAGTGATTTTCTTGCCTCCAGAGTAGCCGGGACTACAGGTGCCTGCCACAAAGCCCGGTTATTTTTATTTTAATTTTTTAAATATATGCTCTGCCTTGGGAGGCTGAGGCAAGAGAATCACTTAAGCCCAAGAGTTTGAGGTTGCTGTGAGCTGTGACACCACAGCACTCTACCCAGGGCGATAGGTTGAGACTCTGCCTTTAAAAAAAAAAAAAAAAAAAGATACATTCTGCCTCAGACGGGTCTCAAACCTCTGAACTCAGGCAATCCAATCCAATCCACCCGCCCCAGACACCCCCGACTGCTAGGATTACAGGCGTGTGCCACCACACCAGGCCTCAAAACATTATTTCTGAGTCTGTAAGAGTATTTCTGGAGGAGATTAGAATTTGAATCAGTAGACTAAGTCCCCACCTTTATTATTAATAATAAGGGCAAATGTCATTCAAACCATGAAGGGTGGACATTGAACAAACAGACAGATGAGGAGCTCCACAGACTTCAGAGCTCCAGGTTCTTCTTAAGTCTTCAATACCAGCAGCTGCCCAGTTCTCAAGCCTTCAGCCTCAGACTCAGAATTATTCTGCTTCCCTGGTTTTCTAGCTTGCAAATGGCAAATCTTGGGATTTCTTGGCTGCCATCATAGGGGTAGTTATGGTTCATCTTCCAAATACTACCTCAATCTCCAAGCAACCACTGAGTTCTTATAAGCAAACACAAAACACATCTGTTTATTTGTAATATCATGTTGTTAACTTCATCTAAACAATCTTCAGCACATCTGTTGGGGATCAATTGCCAATTATGATGAACAATACCCACGGTTACATCTCCAACATACATCTATCACTTTCCTTTCAAACTTTATTCATCAAATTCAAGTTACTTCTTATCATATGTACTTCTGATCCCTACATAGACATTAAAAAGTGAGTTGATTATTTCCCTTGTTTTCTAAGAAAAGTTTTCAAATCACTTTCCCTCCTTTGCAGTTCAACATCATAATTAAAGGTGTCCTGGTGAGAAAGAATGAGGTATAAATCCTCCACCAGCTCCCCTTTACCTCTCACCTGCTTATTTGTGACATAAGCCTGAGCCCAGGGTAACTCTGAGTATTCAGAGACATGCTGCCTGGAAGTCCTCAGCTTGACACACAGTGATTCTTAGGTATCCTAATTAGCAATGAAGTGTTCTTCAATTTTTTTTTTCTTTTTTATTTCCTTGCTTATTTTTAAATTTTGTTTCTTTGCATTTTTGTTGTTGTTGCTGTTGTGGTTGTTGAGACAGAGTCCCACCATACACCCTGAGCAGAGTGCAATGGCATCATGGCTCCCTGCAGCCTCAGACTTGGGCTGTGTGCATCCTGCTGCCTCAGTCCCCAGAAGCCGCTGGGATTACGGGCGCTTGCTGTGGTGCCCAGCTGGCTTTTTTTTTTTTTTTTTTTTTTTAAATGAGTAAGGGTCTCACTCTCATTCAGGCAAGTCTCTAATTCCTGAACTCAAGCAATTCTTCCTTCTCAGCCTCCTGCAGCACTGGGGTTAAAGGTGTGAGCCACTGGCCTGGTTATTTTGTTTTTTCCCCACAAACTTCCCACAGATCCCACCTGTGGTCATACTTGAACCCTCTAGCACATTCTTCTTCCTATTCTTCCGGATCCCAGCTTTTTATTTTTATTCTTTCAGTTTTTGGCCCACCACTTCCAATATATGGGGCTGGCGCCCTACTCATTGAGCCACAGGTGCTGCCCTGAGATCCCAGCTTTTTCATCCTCCAAATCTTCCTTTCCCTTACCCACTGGCAAACTTTTCTCTGGAAATGTTGCAATACGTCTGATTGTGTTGGGAGACCGAGAGTGAGTAGCTACCTACTGCTGTCCTTTCCATCTGACCTAAATTCCGCAGGTCCTTCCACACTAAGACCTCTTTCCATAGCTAATGCCCAGTTAGCATTCCCACCGTGAACTCTCTGGATGTACTGCATGGGTAATACATTAGCACACTCCGCTTTGCTTCTTTCTTTATAGCTGCTATCAAATCCTCTGCAAAATAAACCTCCTCCAGATGTCCCTGTTCACCTTTCCAACGCTACAGATAAGTAACTCTGCTTTTCTTCTGATGAATTCATGTATATGTGCACAAACGCAAAGCTTTACACAAAATTGCACCTACTAACGTACTTTTTTCACTATGTTTTTAAAAAGTATTTTTACCTTTTTAGTGTTTGGGTCCGCTGTGTTGCCCAGGCTGGACCTGAACTCCGGGGCTCAAGCAATCCTCTCTCATCAGCCTCTCGAGCAGCTAGGACTATAGGTGCATGCCACCATGTGTAGCTGTCTTTTTTTTTTTTTTTTTTTTTTTTTTCCCCAGAAATTTTTCTCACATAAACTGAAGTTCTTTAAGGGGAGAAAATGCGTCATGTTGTTGTTGTTTTTTTCATGTCACGCGCAGTGGGAGTATAAAAAATTTTGATGGATCCACCAATACTAAGCATTTTATTTCTAGCAGTTTTATTTACTTTAACCAGAATAAATTATACGTGTGACAGAAAATGTTAATTGAGGGATACATTACAGTTGGTTGTTTGCTCAGGGACAAATGACTGTGGTGTTTTGTTGGTTGCTCTGTGTTTTGTTGTTCTGTCATTCATGTCCTGAATACTCCAGGCTTCTCTGTCCATAACCTTCCCATCATTGTAGGTTAAGGTAATGCTTCTCTGGCTGTAGCCTTCACTTGAATTTTGAAAGCTGAGCTACTCATCAAAGTCACTAGGACTGCTCTCACCTTAATTAATGAGAACATGAAAGACAATCCCCAGGTATGGTTTGTCCAGGGATAAAGAGGTCTAGTAACCTCGGAGCATAGCATTCTCAAAGCCCAAGTTCTTTTCCAACGGCTCATTGCTGCCCCATTATCCAACTTCCTTCTCTGAGGAAGAGGATGATACAATGCCCACCTGGCCCCATTGGATCTTCCTGGTACTTGATTGATTTTCATACTTCTTACCTCTGGGATTGCTATGTACTGTCTATTTTTTTTTTTTTTTTAATCCTCTCTTGTTCTCCTTTCTTTATTCCATAAAATATAAGAATATTCTTTTACACTAGTCCTTGAGACAACCTTGAAATTACCATCATTTCTCAAACAAGTTACATAAGCCAGCTGCCAATTGTGGTCCCTGGTTAAACATTTAATTTTGTTGTTCCATAGCGTTACCACTGAAATACTTAAGCCCATATGTAAAATATCATCTAGATGATCTAAAGGCTATCTCTAAAAAGTTTTGTGTAGTGATTACATAGAAGAACTAATTTTGAGAGTATTGTATTGCTTGAAAATGTATGAACACTTTATAGAAGCATCAGTGAAGTCCCATAAATATAGTAGTAACTTTAAAAAAAGGGCAAGGAAAATGCCACATCCTTTGCCTACATGCAAATCTGTTAGATATTATAGTTAAACATAGGTATGTTAATTGCTAATTATTAAACATTTATGTCTCCTCATTAAAAAGAAATAAAAAAAATCTTACTATGCAAAAAATTAGGAGAAGGGAAAGGGGTTATTGGGAGAAGGGGTTTTTCTTACTGAGAGGAGAGATATTATTTATTATTGGGCGAAGGGATTTTATTATTAAAAACTTCACAGTGCTACTTACATTTTAGAATTCTGTAAATACTGAAGGCTGCAGTCAAGATAAAGAAATTATTGTGCATTTATTTTTGAGACAAGATGTCACTCTGTAGCCCAGGTTAGAATGCAGTGGCGTCTTCCTAGCTCACAACAACCTCAAAACTCCCGAGGCTTAAAGTGATTCTCCTGCCTTAGCCTCCCATGCAGCTGGGACTGTGGATGTGCACAACCATGCCTGGCTAATTTTTTTTTTTTTTTTTTTTAGGGATGAACTCTATGTTTTTCAGGCTGGTCTTGAATTCCTGGCCTCAAGTGATCCTCCCATCTTAGCCTCCCCGAGTGCTTGTATTACAGGTATAAGCCACCACGTTTAGTTTGTATAAAGAAATTAATAGTGTCTTCTATCTCAGAGAAGTAGAAAGAGTTGTGAGACCATCAACTTGGATCTACTTCTGGTCTTCTAAGAGGAATCTGCATGAGGTCCTGCAACAGCGGTTCTCAACCTATGGGTCCTACAGGAACTGAATTAAAGGGTCGCAGCATTAGGAAGGTTGAGAACCACTGTCCTGGAAGGAAAGACAGGTTAAGAAGGGTGGGACACTCTCACATATGTCACCGTGCCTGTCTTCATAGATACTACCCAGCTATGTGGCATTTCAACTGAAAATATGGCAATTCCCAACACTGTAAGTGTACGGTTCTGTAAGTGTACTGTAAGTCTGGAACCATCAAGGAATCTGAATACTCAACCAAGAAGTAGCTAGAGCTCTGCCACATGCCCCAGGGCTTGAGGATTCAAACCTGGCCCAGACTTGCTAAATGACAATGATGACAACAAAAAATATCTGGGTGTTGTGGCAGTGCCTGTAGTCCCAGCTACTTGGGAGGCTGAGGTAAGAGAATCGCTTAAGCTCAAGAGTTTGAGGTTGCTGTGAGCTGTAATGCCACCACACTCTACTGAGGGTGACATAGTGAGACTTTGTCTCAAAAAAAAAGGGGGGGGGCAGTGCCTGTGGCTCAAAGGAATAGGGCACGGGCCCCATATGCCCGTGGGTTCAAACTTAGCCCTGGCCAAAACAGCAAAATAAAAAAAAGAAAAAAGAAAATATCCTGGTTCCCTATGAAGCAATCTGATTTCAAAAGGACACGAATAAAAAGTAGAAAGAATCCACTCTCAGGGATAGACATGAAGGTTGTTTAAAATGTGAGAATAATCTTAGGGTTTTTATTATAAACTGAGTTGTGTTCCCTCAAAATTCATATGTACCAGTACCTCAAAACAAAACTGTATTTGTAGATACGTCCAAACGAGGCCATTAGGGTGGGCCATAATCTAATTTGACGGGTATCCTTATGAGAAAAGGAGATGGGGCATACAGAAAGAGACACCACTGGTGTATACACAGAGGAAAGAGCAGGTAAGGACTCAAGAGCAAGCCGGCGGTGGCTATCTCCAAGCCAAGGAGACAGTCCTCTGAGGAATTCAACCCTGTTTGCACCTTGATCTTAGACTTTTTAGAACTGTAAGAAAGTAAGTTTCTTTTGTGTAAGCCACTGGGTGTGATGTTTTGTTATGGCAGCTCTAAAAAACTAATACAGATTTGAAATGTCAATAAATATCAGTGTTTAAGCTTTGATAAAAAATTTCAAAGGTAAAGTGTAAAGGCCTTTTGTTTATTTTCAGAGTTTGACAATGTCGGGAGGGGAAAGTCAACTGGATGAGGATCATGACGCAATGCTGATGTGCGACAGAGAGAAAGAAGAACGCTTCAATTTCTATTCTTTTTTATCTTCTTGAGTTGAATGATCTTCAATCTGAAAAGGACTGAAGAAC
>CAUYPK010034132.1:0-11792 GCA_963574355.1 Loris lydekkerianus
GGGTTAAAACCCAGCCCCAGCCAAAGAATTAAAAAAAAAAAAAAAAAAAAAAAAAAAAACAAAGGTTCGAATCCAGCCCGGCCTGCCAAACAACAATGAACGGCTGCAACCAAAACAAACAAACAAAAAAACCCACAGCCAGACGTTGTGGTGGGCGCCTGTAGTCCCAGCTACTTGGGAGTCAGAAGCAGGAGAATCCCTTGAGCCCAGGAGTTGGAGGCTGCTGTGAGCTGTGATGCCACAGCACTCTACCCAGGGCAACAGCTTGAGTGAGGCTGTATCAAATACACACACACACACACATATATATATTTATTATTATTATTATTATTTTTAAATAACTGGGCTTTGTGGCAGGCTCCTATAGTCCCAGCTACTGGGGAAGCTGAGGCAAGAGAATCCCTTAAGCCCAAGGGTTTGAGGTTGCTTTCAGCTATGACACCACAGCACTCTATGGAGGACAACATAGCAAGACTCTGTCTCAAAAAATAAAATAAAATAGGGCGGTGCCTGTGGCTCAATGAGTAGGGTGCCAGCCCCATATACCGAGGGCGGGGGAACTCAGCCCTGGCCTAACTGCAACAACACACAAAAAAAAGCCGGGCATTGTAGTAGGCGCCTATAGTCTCGGCTACTTGGGAGGCTGAGGCAGGAGATGGCTTAAGCCCAAGAGCTGGGGGTTGCTGTGAGCTGTGATGCCATGGAACTCTACCAAGGGCGACAAAGTGAGACTCTGTCTCTTAAAAAAATAATAAATAAATAAGTAAAATTAAAAAACAAAAAAGAAAGAAAATTAAAATCTGGATATGCTATTTCACTCATTTATAACTTTCTAGTTTTAACTGAGTGATAAAATAGAAATTCATGTTACAATGATTAAGTTTAAAATTCTGTTTATGTTTTTACAAGACTAGAAGTCTTAATGGAAGTTTAAACGGATAAAAAGAAACAAAGAGCTTCTACCAGGAGACAATCAAGCTGATCCCTTTAAAAAAAAAAAAAAAAAAAAAAAAGCAGAACAAATGGAAATGATATATAAATAAAGGGAACAGGCAGCCACACTTTTTTTTTTTTTTTTTTTTTTTTGCAGTTTTTGGCTGGGGCCAGGTTTGAACCCACCACCTCCAGTATATGGGGCTGGCGCCCTACTCCTCTGAGCCACAGGCGCCGCCCCAGCCTCACCTTTTAGGTATGGGTCTGGAAAGTCACTTATTATCAAGAACTCTCCCTGCCCAATTTGGCTATCAAGAGACTTGGCAGTTAAAGCCATTAGCTCTAATTCATCAGAATTCTCCTATTTAACAAATATTTCATCTATCACAAGATGAAAGAAAAGGAGTTGTGGCCTTGTAGGTTAAGATCAACCTCTTGACTGAATCCAAATTTTACAGAATAAATCCTTTTACTAAAATGGGGGTAACAGAGAAAGATGAAAGATGATGCTTTTCTTGCCTCCTATGGTACTTAAAAATGAATAATCTTGAAATCAAGAAGGCTAGGTACACCATGGAATACTATTTAGCTTTAAAAAAGGTGGAGACATTACATTGGTATTAATCTGGATAGAGCTAGAGAATATTCTCCTCAGTAAAGTATCACAAGAATGAAAAAGCAAGTATCCCATGTACTAGATACTAGTATGAAATAGGTAGAGAAACAATTACCCGCCCACAGGAACACAAACTCAAGAGGCGGAAGGGAGTTGGGTGTGCTCTTACCTAACAGGTACAATGTTACAGTATACAGCACACCTCCTGGAGAGGGGCACAATTACAACCTGCACTTAACCTAACAAATGCAAACAATGCGACCATATCAGCTGTATCCTCACAATCTGGTGGAGAAAAAAAAAAAAAAAAAATCAGAAGGCCACTCCTAGACACATTCTGAAGCAACAAGAGTGTTTTGTTTTGTTTTTTTGAAACTGAGTCTCACTACGTCACCCTCAGTGCCATGGTGTCATAGCTCACAGCAACCTCAAACTTTTGGACTCCCAATGATTCTCTTGCTTCAGCCTCCCAAGCAGCTGGGACTACAGGCGCCTACCATGATACCTGGCTATTTTTGTTGCTGTTACAGTTGTCATTATTGTTTTAGCTGGTCTAGGCCGGGTTCAAATTCACCAGCCTCAGTGTATGTAGCCGGTGCCCTACCCACTGAACTATGGGCGCCGCCCCACCCCCCTTTTTTTGGAGAGTCTCTTTGTCACCCTTGGAAGAATACCATGATATCATAGTTCACAGCAAACTCAAAGTCTTGGGCTCAAGTGATTCTCTTGCCTTGGCCACCCAAGTAGCTAGGACTACAGGCGCCTGCCACAACACCTGGCTATGTTTAGAAAGGGGGTCTCACTCTTACTCCAGAGTGGTCTGAGCTCAAGCTATCTACCCACCTTGGCCTCCCAGACTAAGCCACCGGCCAGAAACAGTTTTCACTGTTTTCTCCCAATAATACTGGTAATAGAAAAGAATGTGTTTTATTTTATTTTTGTTTGTAGAGACAGAGTCTTACTTAATTGCCCTTCGTAGAGTGCCGTGGCATCACACAGCTCACAGCAACCTCCAACTCCTGGGCTTAGGGATTCTCAGCCTCCAAACTAGCTGGGACTACAGGCACCCACCACAACGCCCAGCTATTTTTTTATTGCAGTTTGACCGGGGCTGGGTTTGAACCCGCCACCCTCAGTATATGGGGCCAGCACCCTAGCCACTGAGCCACAGGCACTGCCCAAGAATGAGTTTTATTAAAGGAACAAAATGATCTATTTCCTCTACTGAGCGATAACCAGATATTTAAAAACCACTGGCATTTCCTAAATCTATTCCTTATTTATTCCCTTTGGCTGTATTTCAAGAACTATATTCCAATGTCTAAATTATACAAATTTACAAACAAAGCTATTAAAAAACTTACAAAACACAGTAATTTTTCTAATTAGCAGAGATTACCTGTGCAGGCGTGTCTGTTTCATTGATTGGCTGCCCATCAAATCGGAATCTGATCTGCCTCATTGACAAACCCTATAAACACAAGAATTTAAAACCGATAAGGAATATGTAAAAAAACCAGCAAGCACTCCATTTAAATTATATACATATTTAGCTACAAACATACTAAAAGATTAGGTAACATTTCAATGTGGATAAAAAGATTTGGGGTGTCTTTCACTTTCTTTAAACTGTAATATGCAGTAACTACAGTCTGGAGTTTTGGGGGGTTTTTTTTGTTTTTTGATTTTTTTTTTTTTTGAGACAGAGTTCCACTTGTTATCCTCGGTAGAGTGTCATGGTGTCATAGCTCACAGCAACCTCAAACTCTTGGGTTCAAGTTATTCTCTTGCCTCAGCCTCCTGAGTATCTGGGAATATAGGCTCCTGCCACAACACCCGTTTATTTTTAGAGATGGGGTACTATCGCTCTGGCTCAGGCTGGTCTCAAACCCGTGAGCTCAGGCAATCTACCCACCTCAGCCTCCCAGAGTACTAGGATTACAGGTGTGAGCCACTGCGCCCCACCTAAATCATTCTTTTAAAAAAGATTTATTACCGTTTGAGACCATAGCTAGTACATATCATATAGCTTAAGACTAATACTGCATTTAAATGAGTTAGAAAGACACTGAAAGGAAACTTAAACAGACACACATTGAAGGGCTCTACAAAGGAAACATAGCATCATAAAGAAAGCTAGGCCAAGCATGGAGGCTCCCGCCTGTAATTCCTGCACTCTGTGAGGAATTCCTGCTCCTGATAGGTCTCATTCTGCCTCTCAGCCTCCCAGAGTGCTAGGATTATAGGCATCAGCCACTACACCTAGCCATAACCACAGTTTTGTTTGTTTTTGAGACAGAGTCAAAAGGTGTTGCCCTTGTTAAGAGTGCCCTTGTGCCCTTGTTAAGGTTGCCATGGTGTCATATAGCTCCATACAGGAATCTCCAACTTTTGGGCTCAAGAAAACCTCTTGCCTCCGTTTTTCTACTTTTTAGTAGAGAGGGGTCTCAGTTTGCCCGCCTCAAGCCTCCCAGAGTGCTAGGATTACTGATATAAGCCACTACACTTGGCCCATAACCACACTTTTAAAACTACTAAGAAGTAGTGAAGAAGTTTTATTACAAGGAAATTTAAAAATTGTATTAGGTGGCCTATAGCTCAAGCGGCTAGGGTGCCAGTCACATACACTGGAGCTGGGGGGTTGGAATCCAGATTGGGCCCACCAAACAACAACAATAACGAAAAATAGCCGGGTGTTGTGGTAGGCGCCTGTAGTTTGAGCTACTTGGGAGGCTGAGGCAAGAGGATCGCTTAAGCCCAAGAGTTGTTATTAGATATTTTTATATCCATGTAGGAAGGAGATAATTCAACCTAAATATGCCCCTTTTGATTGCAGTTGTTTTATTTATAAAGCATCACTTACCAGACCAAAGGGTGAAGAAAGGGGTGAAGAGAAGCACAGAAGTAAAGCTACTGTTAACAGGAATAAAGTATCTTTTGAATTATATTGTGAATAAATTAACTAAAAATGGCTCGGCATCTGTAGTGTAGTGGTTATGGTGCCAGCCACATACACTGAGGCTGGCAGGTTCAAACCCAGCCTGGACCAGCTAAACAACGACAACTGCAACAAAAAAATAGAAGGCCATTGTGGTAGGTGCCTATAGTCCCAGCTGCTTGGGAGGCTAAGGCAAGAGACTGCTTAAGCCCCAAGAGTTGGAGGTTGCTGTGAGCTGTGACACCACAGCACTCTACTGAGGACGACATAATGAAACTGTCTCAAATAAATAAACTAAAACCATAGCTAGTAAAAATTTGATAATAGTTACTACTATATTATGTCCAAATGAAAAAAACTATAATTCTTGCTACATAAATTCCTTTAAATGTCCATTGATATTTAAGATAAACTTTTTTTTTTTTTTTTTTTTTAGAGACAGAGTCTCACATTATCTTCCTCAATAGAGTACCATGGCATCACAGCAACCTCAAACTCCTGGGCTTAGGCGATTCTCTTGCCTCAGCCTCCAGAGTAGCTGGGACCACAGAAGCCTGCCACAAAGCCCAGTGATCTTTTTGTTGCAATTTGGCCAGGGCCAGGTTCAAACCCGCCATCCTTGGTATATGGGGCCAGTGCCCTACCCACTGAACCACAGGTGTTGCCAGATATTTAAGAGAAACTTAAACTGAGTTCTAAGGACCCAAAACACTGAAACAAAGCATTCAACAAATACCTGATCTGTATTTTTTTTAACAGGGTCACTCAATCTGTGTTTAAATTACTCACATCACGGCTTGGTGCCTGTAGCTCAGCAGCTAGGGTGCCAGCCACATACACTGGAGCTGGCAGGTTCTAATCCAACCTGAGCCTGCCAAACGACAGGTACAACGACAAAATAGCCAGGTGTTGTGCCAGGCATCAGTAGTCCCAGCTTCTGGGGAGGCTGAGGCAAGAGAATCTTTTAAGCTCAAGAGTTTGAGGTTGCTGTGAGCTGTGACGCCACAGCACTCTGCCAAGGGCGACACAGTCAGACTGTCTCAAAAACAAAAACTACTCACATCATAAATACAATGAAGATGACAGTTTTCCTTTAAATAGCAAGTGAGACATACCACTTTCACCCTATGCCTTATCTTGCTTGAGAAACACATGTAATATTCCACCAAGCAGGTAATATCCAAACCTTAATTTATTGCTCATAATGACATTCAAACTTAATTTCTGATTACACAAAGCAACCAAGAATTCAATACCAAGCCATAACTGCTAAGTATTATATATCTGGAAACATTCCATTGAAGACTTCTAACCTTAACCAAACACTTCCTTTTTATTTTTTGAGACAAGAGTCTCAAACTATTGCCCTGGGTAGAGGGCTGTGCTGTCATAACTCACAGCAACTCCCAACTCCTGGGTTCAAGCGATCCTCTTGCCTCAGTTTTTCTATTTTTGATACAGACAGGGTCTTGCTTTTGCTCAGGCTGGTCTTGAACCCATGAGCTCAAGCAATCCACCTGCCTCAGCCTTCCAGAGTGCTAGGATTACAGGTGTGAGCTACCTCGCCTGGCCACTAAGCACCTTCTATAATATAATATGCTGGGCTATCTTCACCACATCCACTGGTAAGGTCAATAATACGGTCATTTAAAGAAGAGGAGGTTGGGGGAAGAAAGGGTCAGAATTAGAGAACGTAAACAAATTGTATTCCACAGAAGGCTCTGAGGAAATAACTGAACAAGACCAGAATAAAATGACTGCAGTCATGTGAATGTCTGGCTCAGCAATATTGAATATTACAGATTTAAATCTTAAATAGGGAACAAAATTTACAGATGGATTTTATGAGTTGTAAGAGCACCAAAGATAATTCCTAAGGTTTTGGCTTCAACAACAGGACGTAGAATGGCACCATTAATCAAGAGGGGGATAATAGAGGAAAAAAAGAACTCTAGAAAGGCCAGGCGAGATGGCTCACGTCTGTAATCCTAGCATTCTGGGAAGCCAAGGTGGGTGGACTGCCTGAGCTCACAGGTTCAAGACCAGCCTGAGCCAGAGCAAGTCCTCATCTCCAAAAATAGGCAGTGCAGTGCCTGTGGCTCAAAGGGATAGGGTGCAGGTCCCATATGCGGGAGGTGGCAGGTTCAAACCCAGCCCTGGCCAAACACTGGAAAAGAAAAAAAAAAAAAAAAGAAAAATAGTCAGGCAATGTGGCTGGTGCCTGTAGTCCCACCTACTTGGGAGGCTGAGGCAAGAGAATCTCTTAAGCCCAAAAGTTTGAGGTTGCTGTGAGCTGTAACACAATGGCATTTTAAGGAAGACAACAAAGTGAGGCTCTGCCTCAACAACAAAAAAAATCTCTACAGATAAAAAAAAAATCATGAGTCCACTTTGATATGTTCAGTCCACTAGACTGTCTCCAGATACAAGGCCAAGTAAAGATGAACATTCAGTAATATTGATTGGAAATCTTGACTGCCCCCAACTATGCAAATCACATTAACTATTTTAGTCTTTTGATAGCCTGTACCTATCCTTAAGAAGCAGGTAATCAGACTCAGCGCCTATAGCACATTAGCTAGGGCACCAGCCACCATACAACAGAGCTGGAGGGTTCGAATCCACCCTGGGCCTGCCAAACAATAACTACAACAGCAATATAGCCAGGCGTAGTGGCAGGTACCTGTAGTCTCAGTTATTTGGGAGGCTGAGGCAAGAGAATTGCTTAAACCCAAGAGTTTGAGGTTGCTATGAGCTGTGACACCATGGCATTCTACCAAGGGGGACAGCTTGAGACTGTCTCAGTTAAAAAAAAAAAAGCAGGTTATCAGGCCGGGCACAGTGGCTCACAATTAAAATCCCAGCACTTTGGCAGGCTGAGATGAGTGGACTGCTGGAGCTCAGGAGTTCGATATCAGTCTGAGAGAGACCCTGTCTCTAAAATTAGCCGGTGTGTTGTGGCAGGCGCCTGTAGTCCCAGCTACTTGGGAGGCTGAGACCAGAGAATCACTTGAGCCCAGAAGTTTGAGATTGCTGTAAGCTATGACGCCAAAGCACTCTATCTACAGATGGCAATATACTGAGACTCTGTCTCAAAAAAAAAAAAAAAAAAAAAAAAAAAAAAAAAAAAAGCACAGCAGCAAGTAATCACAGCAGCCCAACTATAACACTTTAACTCCCTCTTCCTCAGAATGAGAGAAATCATTTGAAAAGCAAACAGGGATCTTATTATTCCAAACCTTCATTACTAATGAAAGAGGGAAATGGAAGCATCTTTCTAAGTTCTTCCTGTATCAGATCTTCAAACCTTATTTATTTTTTGAGATAGAGTTTTACTATGTCGCCCTCAGTAGAGTGCTGTAGCATCACAGCTCACAGCAACCTCCAACTCCTGGGCTTAAGTGATTCTCTTGCCTCAGCCTCCCAAGTAGCTGGGATTATAGGCGCCCAACACAACACCTGGCTATTTTCTGTTGCAGTTGTCATTGTTGTTTAGCTGGCCCAGGCCAGGTTCAAACCTGCCAGCTTTGGTGCATGTGGCCAGTGCTATAACCACTGTACTACAAGCGCCAAGCCTTCAAATCCTATATATCAACACTTAAGTAGAATTTAATTTTTTATGGACTGCTAGTGTTTCTGTGTCCTCTATTGCAAACTAAAGCTCCGCAACCATAGTTCAGTGGTTAGGGCTCCGGGCTACATACCCCTGGGCTAGTGGGTTTGAACCCAGCCTGGGCCAGCAATGGTGACAATTGCACAAAAAATAGCTGGGCGTTGTGGCAGGCGCCTGTAGTCCCAGCTGGTTGGGCGGCTGAGGCAAGAGAATTGCTTGAGCCCAAGAGTTTGAGGTTGCTGTCAGTTGTGACACCATGGCACAGTATCGAAGGCAACATAATAAGACCCTATTTCAAGGGGGGTAAAAAAAAAAAAGCGACCCTAACAAGTCTAGTCAAATATAATCCAAATCTTAAATGTAGTAACTAGGAAAATTCAAAAAAACTTTTATTTATCCTGTAAAAATTTTACATTAATGTAAAAATTAATGTAATAAATTGATTTTAGACCCTAACAAGTCTAGTCAAATATAATCCAAATCTTAAACCTAGTAACTAGGAAAATGCAAGGAAAACTTTACCCTGGATAATACAGTAACTTGATTTTAACACAGTAGGGAAACACAAACATTTGATTAACCTGTTAACTGTCAACCTCACAGAAAAATCTCCCCTAAAGATAATCTGGAGGGCGGTGCCTGTGGCTCAGTGAGTAGGGTGCGGGCCACATACACAGAGGGTGGTGGGTTTGATCCCGGCCCCAGCCAAATTGCAACAAAAAACAGCTGGGCATTATGACAGGCACCTGTAGTCTCAGCTACTTGGAAGGCTGAGACGAGAGAATCGCCTAAGCCCAAGAGCTAAGAGGTTGCTGTGAGCTGTGATGCCACAGCACTCTACTATGGGCAATAAAGTGAGACTCTATCTCTAAAAAAAATAATAAATAAAGATAATCTGGAGTACAGAGAACATGCTATTGCTATTTTTCTGGAAACTAATACAATGCCCCCAACACTTGGTAGATATCTGGCAAATATCAGATAAATATAATGCTCCTTTGGGACCTCTGCCAGTAACATGGGCAGTCTTTTTTTTTTTTGGAGAGAGCCTTAAGCTATCGCCCTGGGTAGAGTGCAATAGCATCACAGCTCACAGCAACCTCCAACTCCTAGGCTCAAGCGATTCTCCTCCCTCCGCCTCCCAAGTAGCTGGGACTACAGTTGCCTGTCACAAAGTCCAGCTTTTTTTTTTTGGTTGCAGCCATCATTTGTTGTTTGGTGGGCACAGGCTGGCTTCGAACCCCCCAGCTCTGGTGTATGTGGCTGATGCCTTAGCTTGAGCCACAGGCACAGAGCCAACATGGGCAGTCTTTTTTTTTTTTAATAGACAGGAGTCTCACTTTGTTACCCTCAGTAGAGTGCCGTGACGTCCACTCACAGCAACCTCCAACTCCTGGGCTTAGGCGATTATCTTGCCTCAGTCTCCCGAGTAGCTGGAACCACAGGCGCCTGCCACAATGCTCAACATAAAACCCAGCTATTTTTTTTTTTGTTGCAGTTTGGCAGGGGTTGGGTTTGAACCCGCCACCCTCAGTATATGGGGCGAGCGCCCTACTCACTGAGCCATAGGCACCACCCTGGAAGTCTTTTTTTTTTATTTTTGAGAGACAGTCTCACTCTATAGCCCTCGGTAGAGTGCCATGGTATCGCACAGCTCACAGCAACCTCCAACTCCTGGGCCTAGGCACTTCTCCTGCCTCAGCCTCCCAAGAAGCTGGGGGACTCCAGGTGCCTGCCACAAGGCCCAACCATTTTTTTGTTGCAGTTTGGCCGGAGCAGGGTTTGAACCCACCACCCTCAGTAAATGGGGCCAGCGCCCTGCCCACTGAGCAACAGGCACCACCTCCTGGGCAGTCTTTTAAGAAAAATTTTTAGGGGCCACATGGGAAGCCTCACATCTATAATCCTAGCATTCTGTGAAGAGACCAATACAGGTGGATTGCCTTAGCTCAGAAATTCGGTATCAGTCTAAGAGAGAGACTAGACTCTAAAACAACTAACCAGGTGTTGTAGAGAGCACTTGTCCCAGCAAGAGATCTCTTGAGCCTGAGACTGAGGTTGAGGCTGCTGTGAGCTGTGACAAAGCCATAGTACTCTACCCAGGGCAACTGAGTGAGACTGTCTCAAAAAAAAAAAAAAAAAAAAAAAAAAAGCTAAAATTTTAGGCCAGGCAAAGTGGCACAAGCCTGCAATCATAGCACTATGCAATCATAGACCAAGGTGGGAGGATTGCTGAAGCTCAGGGGTTCAAGACCAGTCTTCAGCAAGAATGAGACGACATCTCTACTAAAAACAGAAAAACTGGCTTGGCACCCGTGGCTCAATGGTTAGGGCTTGGGTGCCAGCCACATATACAGAAGCAGGTGGCTTTGAACCCAGCCTGGGCCTGCTAAACAATGACAACTCCAACAAAAATGTAGCTGAGCAGAGGCAAGAGAATAGCTTGAGCCCAAGAGTTTTGAGATTGCTGTAATAATGCCAAGGCACTCAACCCCAGGGCGATGGAGTGAGACTCTCAAAAAAAAAAAAGAAAAAAAAGAAAGACAAGAAAAATAGCCCAAACACTGTGGCTTGTGCTGGTAGTCCCAGATAGCTTGAGCCCAGGAGCTTGAAGTTGCAGTGAGCTATGATGATGCCACTGCACTCTAGCCCAGGATAGAGAGTGAAGTTCTCTCCAAATAAAAAAAGCTAAAATTCTCTGGTAACTATAGAAAAATAAGATATGAGAGGGTACTGTTTAAAACCACCAAGTTTAACTCTCCCAGCTCTGCATGGTTACGCTTGTCCTTACTCGTGGGACTTTCCTGATACGGAGAGAAAAGTTCTCCTCAGGATGTCAGATTGGCCTCTTTTTCCTTGAGGGGTCCAACAGAGTAGTTAAAAAAGAAAAGAAAAAGAAAGAAAGCCATCAAGATGAAGCATGAGTTTCCATTTTGGATAAGGTTTTGCTACATAATGTTCTATAAAATGATTACCTTTTTAAATTCCCCTATAACCTGAAGGGGCACTAGTGTTCAAATGTGGAAGATGGCCATGCACAAATTTCTTAGCACAATTTGAAAATTCACATTTAGGCCAAATGTGGTGGCTCTGGCCTATAATCCTAGCATTCCAGGAGGCCAAGGTAGGAGGATCTCTGCAGCTAAGGAGTTGGAGACCAGCCTAAGCAATAGTGAGAAGCCTCCCAAAAAGAAAAAAAGGTTCGTATTTACTAATTTTTAGGTGGATTTCACCAAAATGCTTCAAATAAGAGTATATTAAAGATAGTATCTTTAGGCTCAGTGCTCATAGCTCAGTGGTTAGGGCACTGGCCACATACACAGGGGCTGGCGGGTTTAAACTGGGCCGGGGCCTGCTAAACTACATTGACAACTACAACAACAACAAAATAACTGAGTCTTGTGATGGGTGCCTATAGTCCCAGCTGCTTGGGAGGCTGAGGCAAGAGAATCACTTAAGCCCAAGTGTTTGAGGTTGCTGTGAGCTATGACACCACAGCTCTCTGCTGAGGGCACCACAGTAAGAGACTCTGTCTAAAAGAAGAAAAAAAAAAAAAAAAGATCTTTGTAAGAAACTGTTAAGGAAGGGAGTGGGGAGGTTAGGGTGGAAGAAGGGTAATGGGTGGGGCCACATCTATTGTGTATCTTAGAATGGGTACAGGCGAAACTTACTAAATGCAGAATACAAATGCC
>CAUYPK010034133.1:0-31642 GCA_963574355.1 Loris lydekkerianus
CTTGTAGTCAGGCTCGGGAAGTTGCACTAGGCCTCAGGCACATGGCAGGGCCCAACAATTCCCTCTTGTTTTTTGTATGGCGGAAAAACATAGCCCCTGTCTTAGGTTGCCTGCTCTTGCAGTTTCAGTCTTACCCGTCATGGGGACACAAACATCAATGGTTTGGTCCCTGTCTTAGGTTGACTGAATGCAGAGTGATCTTACCCGTCGTTGGGTACTATGAATGTAATCCACCATGCAGCCTCTCCATATCCTGTCTTAGGTTGTCCCAGCTTTGGGAGTCTTACCCGTCATTGGTGCTATGGAGGGGCGGTGAAGAATAATAGTTAGATTCCTGGTTAATGAGCTGGTGATATTGGACCTCGACCTGATTTAACAGCCTCTAACCTTTTTTTTTTTTTGGGGGGGGGAAGGTGGATACAGGGCCCAAAGGTGAAGGGTAAATAAGGGTAGCAGGGGAAGAAGGTAGGGTGAAAAACCATGTCCACAGGGGATTTTCTAGAATTTCTTTCTTCTCTTTTCTAGATCTTCTTGGACTGTTTTGATCTTGTTTTGCACAATCTCAGATCTGTTGGCATAAAAGTAGCACTTCTGTAAAAATAAACAGATGCCTCCCTTTTTAGCAGTTAATAGGACTAATCCCCTTCTTGTTGGGGCAAGTATTTAAAGTCTCTTGCCGAAACACAAATGTTTTTTTTTTTTTTAATTTTTTTTATAGATAAAAATATGCACCATAGATGTGGCCTGACCCATTACCCTCCTTTCCCCTAAACCTCCCCCCTCCCTTCCCCTTCCTTGGCCCTTTCCCCATAGTCTTGTGGTATAGTTGGGTTATAACCTTCATGTGACATTGGATACTTTTTCTTCCATTCCTGGGATACTTTGCTAAGGAGAATATGTTCCAGCTCCATCTTTCTTTAAGGCTGCATAGTATTCCATGGTATACATGTACCACAGTTTGCTAGTCCATTCGTGGGTCGATGGGGACTTGGGCTTCTTCCATGACTTAGCAATTATGAATTCTGATGCTATATGTTTTTGTAGTAAGACTCAAATTTGCATCCTAGTAGCACCAGGCAAAATATCTCCTTGACTTCTTCTACCACTAGCAAAATGGTAATAGTTATGGAAAGGGGAGGGGGATGTCCCAAGTCCCAAAGCCAAGAATAGACATAAATCTTAGTAAAAGGCTAACGTGGGAGTTAGAAGGCTGTTCCCATTCTCAGTGGCTTTCACCTTTACTCTCCCCAGAGTGTTGGCTTTCACCTTTTCCTTTTAGACTCATCTTGGGTTTTTACTGCACAGGTACCACAGTGGCAACCTGAAGTTCTGATTTTAAACATATAGATATTCAAAATTAGGGCCTTCATTTTCACTCCAGTTCTCTCGTAATAAAAATTGTCACCGGCCCAATTTGGAACTGATGAAAATGAGTGCACTAGTAAGCTGTTGTCAAAGGGATGCCTGGCTGATGGTGAAGAAGAGCATCTATAGAAAAAAAAACAACCATGAGTGTGAGGGCTGGAAAGACACCTCCATTTATACCCACGACAAGTACAAAGGGAGAAGTTCGTCAGTAAAGGGAGATGCAGGATAAATTCTCCACCATGAGATGAGGCCAGGCTGGGGTGGGTTGATGAGACTTACCAAGCACCTGTGGCTGGAGGGCAGCAAGCAATCGGTGAGGAGAAAACCAATGAAAACAAGGAACAAAGTGGACGGACCAAATATTTCAACGATTGGCATTGGTGATATTTTAAACCTCTCTTTTCCATTGTTTTGTTTAAAGGCCAAACAGAAATCTCAAATTAAATAATTCATTTTATAATTTGGAGAAAAAAAAAAAAAAAAAAAAACACAACAAAATCCCTGAAAGATATAGTGAATAACTAATATGGGGGGAAAAAAACCCCACGATGCTAAGTGATGCTTTAAACAGTGTGTAAGGGACAAAGGTATTTTACAGATTTTATATTTTTAGATAGAGCTATTTATTCAGGGCAATATTGGCTGGAAAGATTTTGTTTGTTCAACACAACAAAACAGTTTCCTTTAATGATTTTTAGAAGAAAAAAGTGTATTTCATTAAATTTTCATGGAGACTTTTTGTTACTTTCAGCTCAGCGCTTGTGTGAAGTTACATTTAAAAATCTTACGGAGGCTGCTGTCTCCAATGTCTCACTAATTCTTATAGGAGCTTTTAGTAATAACAGCCAAAGGCAACAATAGCAGTTAAAAGAAGGGGATTGAACTGAATTTTTTAAGGTGAGATGAGACTAACTACTTTTGAAATAAATGTGAGGTTAGTGGAAATACATTTAATGATAACTGTGTGCCGGGCATTATTCTAGGTACTTTATGAATCTTCACTCATTTAATCCTCACAGCGATGCTTTTGCAGTGCTAAAATCATCCAATTTTTCAAACTAGGAAACTGAGGCACAGAAAAGTTTGGAGATTTTTTCCAAAGATACACATCCTGCAGTGAAGGAGCCAGGGTTGAATTCTAGTCTAGTTCGCTGGGCCTTGCTCCTTAGATTTCTGCGTGTTCTCACTTAACTAAAACATTAGCACATTGATTAATTCACAGACACAGAACCGTAACAAGCAAAAGTTAGCTAAGTATATAGTTATTCCTCTTTCAAAATAATCATGAGGCTTATTTGTTAAGTTTTTGATGTATCCATGTTTATAACCATTACACACACATTTAATATATTAAAACAAAGTGTCACACCAAAAAGGTTCTGTAAACATAGAATAATCCTTACTGAAGACAGTCAACATTCATTCTTATGAAATCATACAAGGAAAAGGTATAAATAAATTGGAAAGTTCTTATAATCATTTACTTAATGTAAATATCAGAGGCACATTATTGTAACAGCCTAATAACACTCTTAGCAAACCTGTTTTCTCAATTTGATTTGTTCTTAATTAAGGGTTGGTGATATTTATCCTGATAAAAGTATTCAATATATGACTGGCAGATTCTTTGGAACATGAAAAATTATACTGCTTGACATTGTTCCCAGAAATAATTGCTTTAATAATGACAGGGAAAAAATGTGGCTATTAAAAATAACATAAAATAAAAGTGTTCTTTATTTTGGCAAGTGCCTCAATATCATTGATTATATTTCAAATTTATTCAAAGTTGTAAAACTTAGAGCTATCTGGGAATAACTTTATGTGCATTATTACATAATTTCTAGAAGGCAAAAATCGCCTCCCCCTCCACACACCGAGATTTAATAAAACAGGCAAATATACATCTCAATGGCAGATTAAGGGTTTTTTTGCAGCTAAACCTAATTAAAATGGCAACATTCCAGCGGTTTCTTTACCAGAGAGCAAGGACGTCTGTAAGGGATAAAAAGATACCAACCATTTTGATGCATTTGTTTCCAGTGTTTAAATGTGGCAACAGAAAACAGGGATTGATGCTGGCTAAGCTACAAGCAACATTTGAGTTAGATGTTTTAAAAGAGGACTACAAATCAAAGCAGTTAAATGAATTCTGATTTTAGGTTGTTGTTTTGCTTACTCTTTCTATTTTTGGTAGCAAAGATTTCCCCACATTGTATCCCAGCATATTATAGTCTCCACTTGGAAAATGTTTATGTGAGTTCTACAGAAAAGAAGCTGGTTCAACATTAATTAACCCAACATTGCTCAAACTCACTGACCTTGGAATATCTTTTGTTTTCTCTTTCCTTCTCAGCAGCTAGCTACATTTTCTTGCGAACACCACTGGGCAACATTGCTCCAGCGCACTATCCTTTTTGATTTCGCAATACAGTCTCAGTCTGTTTCTGCTGCTATAACAATAGACACAACTGAACAACAGAATTTTTTTTCCTTTTCCCTCCCAGTTGTGGAGGCTCAGAAGCCCACAGTCAAGGTGCTGGCAGATCAGGTGTCTGGAAGAGCCCAGTCTCCACTTCCAAGATGAAGTCCCCCTCTGCAGGGGACAAACCTGGTGTCCTCACCTGGCAGCAAAGAACCAGAGGCAAAATCTCTCTGAAATCCTTTCCACAAGGACATTAATTCATTCGTGAGCAACGTGCCCTTGTGACTTAATCACATCCCCCCAAATTCTATCTTATAAAACCAGCACAATGGGGATTAAATTTCAGCATGAATTTTGAGAGACAGTCAGACCCTATTAAATTGCAAATGCTTAATGTTCTTTTTTGTTTCCTGAAATTATTTCACATTGACCATATATATTCTATATACTAAGGTGCCAACTGAAGTCACAAGGTCGGAAGACCAAGAGAGAGGAAATACAACTTTCCTTGCTTCTGAGAAGAAACTTAAAAAGCTGCTAGCTTATGTTATGCTGATTTGTATAAAATCCTGCTCCCACATCTCTAAGAATCAACTGAAAACATTTTGTCGCACCAGACTATACAACATTCAGATTAATTCATAACTATCTTAATAATTAGCAATATACCCAGAATAATCTACCAGTGAATATTTACTGAACTGAATGAAAGAACATAGATTTCCTCAGCCTATTTACTTACTTTGTTAGTTTCTAAACCCTTGCAATTATATCAGCTGAAATTTGACCCTGATTTTTTTTTAATTTTATTTTATGTGCATGGTAGGATTTAGCAACAAGTGAAAAAATACTGAATTTTAAGTATACAAATGAATAGATGGTACACATAAGTAAAGAATTTTCTAATTGTTTATTTGATTCATATGCATACCAGAACTGAAGATGCTAACCGTACCTCTGACGCTTTTATTCATCTTTATATTTCATTTTACAAAGGGCGAGAATTTTTTTTTCAATGAGTATCAACATGGAGCATAGATTTTCTTCTAATGACATCACCTAAAATCATGATGATTTTAAAACTATGGGGACAGGCATGGAGACACTGCCAGGGGTATTTTCCTTGGGAGCAAATATTTTAGATGAACAAACTTCACTTTCTTAAACTATTTCAAAGCAGGAGTTTGTTTTTTGCTCACATTACATTTTTCACCTGTCATGTGGCACCAGATGAACAGATAGAAGGTTATAAGTGCAGGACGGAGAAAAGGCTTTCATTCCCACATCACATAGCTTGTGCCCCCAGCTAGTTAAATTCCGTCCTGACATGCAGATAATGAGTATGTTCTCTAATGTAGTCACTCTCCTTTCCTTGCAGAAACTTTTATTCTACATGTCATTACCTAAAAATAAAAATAAAACGCAACCTTCTTTCAAGGGATGAATTTATTCAGTAAAATAATAGACTAAAATTTGTTGCCTGATATTGTCTAACACTGTTATTTTTTATATATCTTTAATCTTTAACAGATTAAATAGTCTGAAATTTTCTATATAACTCTGACCTTGAATCAATCTGGCAGGACAAAATTCTAAGCTCAATTAACGACTATAAATGAAAAATACATACTTGTTAATCTGCAACACAGTGTTTTAAACAGCTTTTCAGTTATTACTAGCCATAAACATAGTCCGTTATTCTTTTAACCTTAAAATTTTAAAAGTTTCCCAATTTCCAGTTAAAAATTAGGTCATAATTTTTATTTTCATTTATGCACTTTTAAAAAATTTGACTTCTGTGTATTATCTTATTTACTTGGTATATAAAATAACAATCCATCAGAATTTTATTTGTGCTTTGACATTTATATATCAAAGTGTAATAATTACCTTTTAGTTGAGGAAACAAACTGCTCTAGGCACATCAAGCAGAAAGGATTAAATATAGGAGATCACAGCCTATCTGCCTTCCTTTCTCTTCTAAAAGATATTAGCAAAGGCAGTGATTGCTACCTGTGGAAGGGTCTTGAAGCAGCCAGTCAGGGTTTCTCATGGTGGACTGTGATGATAATTTGCACAGAGTTTACATAAAGACAGCATGTTGGAACAGGAGGAAAGGGACATCCCAGAACCTATTTATAATGGCAGCTGATGTGCTGGAGCACAGCAGTAAGTATAGTAGGTGACTGCAGGTGCAGGCCTGGTGACCGGCTACATTGAGAGAATTAGGCAAATAAGCAAATGAACCGAGAGTAATGGAGAGATTTCTAACTGAAGGAGAAGGAATGTGCAAATATGGAAATACGGGAAGCTGGAATAAATCCTGTGGTGTCAGATGAAATTGGAGCTATGGGCACTTACTTGTGGTTTTTAAGATAGTTCAATAGATAGATCATAGATGACAGGTATGCAAAAACATAAAGATATATGCATGTATGGGAAGATATGTGTGGGTGCGGATTTATTATTCGTAGATGCATATACTCCATAGCTCTGTCAGTAAGAGGTCTAGACGCACCAACACTCCAGAAACAATGAGTTTGCCCAGCACCCAAACCTTGGTTTATCATTACAGTACAACTCTTCACTACAATGAACCAGGGCTCCTGGAAACATGGTAGATTCCATGACTGAATTTGGAAAAATACAGTCTGTGCCTGGAAGTAATTGAAATATGTAAATAAGTAATGCAATACTCAAAGAACGAAAGAATTTTGGAAGCAAATCAAAGGAACAAAAAAAATCTGCTTGAAGGGGTTTCCACTGGCCAAACCTAAGAAGTTTAAAAATTAAAATAAATATTGAAAGAAATGAATATTAATTCCCAGAGTGACATGAAAATCCATGAATAAAAAAGTGGAAAGAAGAAAAAGCTGTCCTTCCAGTGATGTCAACCGATCCATCTAGAAAGAGTGACCGAATCAGAAAAAATAATGATCATTTTGCAAACATCATCGTACTAATTCAGACAAGAAAGAGAAGCTGACAAGAAAGGGCCACGGGTGAGAAAGGGAAGCTTCATCTGCATTTACAGCTGCTCCATCACTGGCACCACGGCCTGAGCTCCGCTTCCTGTCCGATCAAGGGAGGATTAGATTCTCATAGGGGAGGAAACCCTACTTTAAACTGTGTGTGAGAGTGATCTAGAGTGCACTAATTATGAGTATGGGTGGTTCCCCTACCCCTTCCCACACTGGTCTGTGGAAAAACTGCTTTTATGATCCCAATCCCTGGAGCCAAAAAGTGCCGGTGCGTTAAAATGCATGTGATAAACTCCAGTGAATAAACCATGATAATGGAGATATGTGACCCCAGAGAGAGGCAGGGGCTATGCAAAGGAGAATCTTACAAGTCATCTTAAAGAATGTGGACAGTAGCTTTATGAATCAGAAATTGGTTTTTGTTGTTGTTGCATTTTTTGGCCAGGGCCTGGTTTGAACCCACCACCTCCGGTATAGGGGGCCGGTGCCCTACTCCTGGAACCACAGGTTCCGCCCTGCATCAGAGATTGTTAAAGGGTTTTATATAGAAGAGTGACTTAATACCTTTTGTGTTTCAAGAATATCCATCGCTCAGGGACAGCTATTTGGTGGCCAGACTTACAGAGAACAGGACTAGAGTCTGAGATCTCATTTAGAATGCTCTTTGTGTGGTTTGCTGTTAAAATTTTGTACGTATTTATCCCTCCGTATCTGTTGTTCTGATTATTGTGTTTGAATATTAATTGCCAAAATAAAAGCATAGATGATATGAATTTTATAGAGTCTACCGTAAAACAGCTTCAATCATTCCTTTTATAACTTTCCTCATCACAGATATTCCAAAAATGATATCACTGCCATATAATTTTCTTTGAGGAATGTTTTAGAAATCATATCCCCCTTTTCTCTGGCTTCTATTTCAAGAGACAGAGGCTGTTATTGAACTGATGTTTAAATACACAATATGATTAATTCATACAACATAGGATATTCATAAACTCTACTTTCTATCAAACTTTTGTGTTTACAGATTGATTTGCACTTCTGAATACAGGCTTCTCTTGTTATTTTGGCAGTGTCTACAATGTGGTAGTTAAATATAGTTCTTAAATAACAGAAAAAGCAAAAACAAACCTAAGCTAATGTACGTCTGCCTAATATTATGAAAGAAATTTTTAACTTCCCCTGTGAACTTTACCCATTTTACCTAATTCTAATCATTTTTTTAAATTACATCTGCTTAGACTTCTTGGGGTACTGCTACAAGCTGGCATTTTGCTTTTTTGAAAGGACTATTTGAAATTTAGATTTGGCATCTGTCAAAGAGAAAAAAAAAACCCTACTATCATCCTATTGGATATTATAATTTAGCAGGCAATGACTTCTAAAATTTAACCAATCACACAGAATAACAGGGCAAAAACACCCAGACGGCACTTTACGTTAAAACCATGGAAGAAAAAAAAATCAAAAATACTGCAAATTAATGCCTTCCTGGTATCATAGATTTTATTTTGATCAGCCCAAGCAAAATTTATGGCACCAAATAATCCGCAAACAGAGGCAATATAATATTTTTTATAAGGTACTGTCAGAAAGTTTTACACTGGTCCCAGTAATCTGATCCTCAGTTCCAGGGCCCGCCTGACAGTCTGGGACACAGAGAGCTGTCAACCCGGGAGCCGGCAGAAGATGATTGTTAAGGGGATTTGGTACTCCTGCTATTTGCCTAATAGGGAGCCTTGTGCTCAGCATTTCCTGAAGCAAAAGAAGACAGATGAAATCTCTGGGCACTTCATTGCCGCTGCCTCTCAAAGATTTCCTGTCAAAATGGGCCTATAAGGGGAGAAAGGTTTTCAATAACATTTTTTTTTTTTTTTACCTGGCAGGATTTCCAGCCTTGCTATGGAAAGAGTTTGAAGGCGCTGTCTTTGCACAGGGAGGGGCGTGAGGAAAGTGAAGGGGGAAAGCAAAACAAGAAGAAGAAAAAAAAAATGCTGCCAAAATATCAGACCCAGTTGTGTTTAAAAAGAAAAAAAAAGCAATAGAGCAATAGGCCTCCTATTACCATAGCACATATAGAAAAACCAGCGTGATTGACACTTTATCCATATTTTATATAGGCTTTTTTATTTCTGCCCTTCAAAAAGTGGAGAAAGTGACCTTGATGTTCTCCTTTCTCAAATGAAATGCAGGGAGCATGTTTGTTGCAAACTCTCTTCAGGACTCTCGCAGTTGCTTGTAGGGGAGTGAGGAGCTCAGGTCTCCTTTTTTACCAAAGGGATGTTTGCCAGGCTGCCTCGCCCCTGTCAATGCTTCCTTAATTCTGTCCTCCTGCCACCTTGTCAGCGCACCAGCCAGGCAGCCCCCAAACGCCACCTAATAGCTCATGAAAAGACAGAGCTTCTGTCCTCAAAGGCCTTATGTTCTATGGGAGACACCATTGTATCGGGGGTAATGTCCTAAGTTTCTAGGAAAATATATTCACACTCAAATCTTTTCTACTCCTGCCAAGCAAGTCAGGAACCACATCTGTCAGGGATCCTTTCTTCTGCCCCAGACAGAGGAACTGTTTTGTCAGTCGCTTCGCGTGGTTCACGCCATGTCACAACTCTGTCTGTCCCTTCCCCCACAGCACATCCCCCTGAATGGAACAAAGGCAGAAGAAGCTCGACAAAATAGAGCAAAAAAGCGGGTGAAATGAGGATAATAAGGAAGGGGACTCTGCGTTGTCCCAAACTGTGAATCCCTGCCTGGTTGCTGGGACTAATTTTTCCAGGACATCTTCAGTCTTTTTCGGCAGTGATGTGAGCCAAGTGAGCGCTAAAAACTGACACAGGACAACAATAAAACAATCAAACGATGAAACCTCAACTGTCTGTGAGCATTTTATACAAGAGCACACAGGTCAGAAGCTGCAAGGATAATACAGAACAATTGATTTTAATAATGAAGACCCAGTCATTCAGAAAATGTTAAATCACTTTTGACCACCTATCTTGTTTGTTAAGTTACAAAAACCATGCCATCCATTTAACAGCATTTTAATCAAAATGTATATACTAAAAAAGGGAATATAAATAGTGCCTTTATTAATCTAGAAAATTTACTCATGGGAGAAATGTATTCCAACTAGTAAATTGGAGGAGTGAGGTGTTACCTATACACTGTAACACGACATACTCCTTTTCGGTATATTTGTTTCATAATGTGAAATATATTATGATGTATTTTTTTTTCTGCAGTGAAGTTTCAGAAATTTATAGGTCACATTCCTATAATGTTAACACGAGAGTTAACACAATAGATAACCAAAAGAAGTTTCTCCATAAAAGCAGCCACAGCTATGGTAGAAGACTAATTGGCAGCCCGTGGGCAGTGTAGAGGCTTTTTTTAATGGGGACTTCCCAGGTGGAGGGAGCCAACTCTTAGAACAGCAGCAGCTTTCAACAAAGGATTCCTTTTTTTCTAAGAAAGAGATAAAGATGTGAAGCAAGGAAGGTCAGAAAGTACATGGTCATGAGTTAAGGATAAAAGAATATCATGGAATGTTTTTGGCAGTACAGGGACATAAGTGAAAATGTGAGATGATTCAATCATGTATAGATGTGTGAATAAACATGTATGTTTTACTGTTTAGAAACAACGAAGGTCATGGTGTAATAATTGCAGAAACTCAAGACCAACTCTTTGTCTAACAAATCACTATTGTAATGTCTGTGTAGAACAAAATTTTGCCAAGTGCTAGCAATGAAATGCTTTTTTCTATTGAAACCAAACTGTACCCTTCACAACAAAAAAAAAAAAAAAGAAAGAAAGACAATAAAGAAAAATGAAAAAACAATACTAGACAGTCTCCGGAAGTTGTAATAGGATTTGAGACCTGAGTAAAAAGACAGAACCATGAAAAAGGGGAACAATCAACAAAATTCAGTGAGCTGAGTTCCCAGACAATAGCAGACACAGACACTGTTCTAAGAAAGGACACTGAGATCTCTGAAAGGTGGGATGTCTGACAGTCAATGGCAAATTCAAAAGTTCATTTAAAAAACTGAGAAAAAGGCATTGAGGATAGTCATAGGACAGATTTTGAATGAATTGGGATAATGATGAATATTTTCTCTGGTTGTTAATGTTCTTTTTTTTGTAGAAAAGATGGTCTAATTGATCTAATTGATACATATTTTCTTCAATTCTGATTATTACTTGAGCTACCTTCGACATTTTTCATGAAGCATTTTCAAACTAAGATTGACTAAACACACTTGATTGAAACAACACAAAAGTTAGTTTAGTATTCATGTTAAATCAAAAGATCAGAAAAGCAGACTGTCGATTCTTCCATTCACAGATCGCTTAATTCTGAATATAAAAATAATCATTGGAGAGTTTGTGATCCATATCCATATATCTCCTCTGTCCACATGTCTGCTATAACTGTAAGCATAGAAACAAAATCTGTGACAGTGAATCAGTCAGAACTTTGTAAGTGGGACTATCTAAATAAACAGCTAAAAATCTCCAGTTTCAATTTAACAGAGGTTGAAATAGCCAATACACTTTAACTCTTTGGCCGGATCATTTCCTTCCACAACTAATGGCTCAGATGTTGAAAAGAAAAGCAAGAGACAGATTGGGCTTTGCCCTTGCATTTAGGTGCCCCATTGCAACTCAATGTTATTCCCAGAATTAATGAAATATCAAAACCAGACCAGTGCCAGTGCTGCTACTTTGGCATGTAACGAAACAAGAGCATCTAAAATGCACATGTGTCTCCATTTGCATGAAGAGAAGACAATAAAAACACAAAAGAACAAATTACACTTTGTATCATGGGATATGAAACAATTACAGGAGGAGGAAAGTGGAAGATGTGAGACTCAGTGGACCCTTTAATGAATAGTAGCAAAATATCCACCTAAGGAAATGACAGTCTTCATACCTGAACAAGAGAAAACAGCTTCCTTCCATTCAAACTTTTGTAAAAGGATCTTTATAGGTTTTTTCCCCCCACTGACTTAATATCAATTTTTGGCATTAATCGGCCTTCACCGGGGATGAGCACATGCATCATAGCAGCCTTGGCGTTTCCACGTTCATCTGACATCAATTATCCCAGCTCCTGCTGATATCCAATTCATGTCATAATAATTAACTTGTGTATCTATTGTAACCAAGTTTCATAATTAACGTTTTCTTTGTCCAAGTTTTTTTCTCATGGACAGATTTTAAGATATAGCAATCTTAATACTATTCAAATATTCCTGTTTTCACTGTTTGTAACAAGTGGTAAGACAATCCTAGTATAAAATTTAAATAGCCAATGCACTTCAACTCTTTGCCCAGATTATTTAGTAGTAATGAGGAAAATGATAGTGCAAAGTGAGTTTCCTCAAAGTAACCCAACTGGCCTTAAATGTAAAGCAAAGAATTCTTGACACTTTCCATTACTAGCCCTTATTTTCTAATTCTAAGTCTTGCATTAGAATCTCTGTATCACTTTCAATTTTGAAGAATAGCAGAGTGAGATGGTTGGTCAATAAGTAATTAATAACAAGAGCCGTAGTAACAGCCCTCAGTTGCACTTTTAGAATACATATTTACTGCAACCAATGGCATCGGAACAAATATTGGGGCACAAAATTGGAGAGATTCAGAATTCGAATCACATTCTACAACCTTTGAAGGAGGGAAAAATGTGTATATATTTTAACATATAATGTTAAGCCAAGGCTAATATCTTATAACTTACTCTTTGATCTTATCAACCTTCTAAGAAACAAAATAAAATCTTCAACAAGATGTTGAGAAGGACAAGGCTTCTCCTGCCCAGACTGGGTGTGGACGATTGGCGGTAAACGCCATAATTGCCTATGAGCTAACGATGTTCAATAGTGTTCCATTAAAAACTGAGGCATTTATGTGATCTAAGGATAACTAAAACAGCACATTGGATCTTTCCCAACCAAAGTTGTAATCTGAAGGAATAGCATCCTCTGAATTCTAAACTTATTGAAAAAAAAAAAAAACAAAACAATTTAATGGCATCACAGAACAGCTAAAATGGCTATTCTTTGTAAAACACTAAGCCTAATTTCATCTTCTAAGTTACATACCTATCTATATATTTTCAGTAGCCAAAGAATTTAATTTCCCGAATTCTAAAATTATGTTTTTTATATACTGAGAAGCTGATTTGATCAAAGATTAACTTCTTGTACTTTGAATGCAAAAGTAAAGAGGAAATTATAGAAGCAATTAAAATATATGAGGGAAAATAAAAAAAAAAAACAACTCTAAAGGGGCTTCTCAGGGACCAATAACATAATAGTTTTAATAATTTATAGTTATATACCATTTAATAATAGTTCTAATAGTTCTAATAATTTATAGTTATATACCATTTTACCTTTTAGATTGTATTTTTAAATGTAGTATTGCATGGAAATATAGGATACATTATCCCATAGAAATAAGAAAAATCAGGGTTAAAATAAGGAAAAGTGACTGGTCTAAGGATTCATTATCTACAAAACAGTAAGTTAAGCACTCACATTCAAACCTTCTCACTCTAAACTTATTTCATCATCATTCCTTTGAGGGTGTAGAATATTGTCCACTGACCTATGGTATGGAAACAAAAAGTTGATGAGCTCAGAAACACCTGGGTTTATGCTTTGTTACTGGAAAGAATTCATTCTAGTCTGAGTCCTTTGAATATCTGACTAAAGTGTTAGAATCTACCGTCTTTGTTCCCACCTCCTTTCTGCACTGCAGTTTCTACTGATCTTTCACTGTCACCTACCAGAGATTCTCAGAAGTCCAGTTGGCAGCTAGGGGTGGGGGAACCCACCAAACCGTTAGTACCATTTTTTTCTCCAATTAGATGAAAATACTTAGGGAAGTTCCCGGAACAAAGCCAATCACTTAGACAATATCAAACTATGAAACCCACGGTGAAGATCTGACAGTGGCATGCATGAATCTGCCCCAGTCAAAAATCAGGCCTTGCAAATGCAACCCGAGACTCCAGGCACCTAATGACACCAATTGGTATTCACGCAGGAGTACAGCCCCGTTACATATGCTCATTGCAAATTTTGCTTCAGGGAAAAATGGAGAACCATTTAAGTGACTCCTTCTGTGCATTGAACTGTCAACTTAGAGAAATGCCACACTAATCTTAGGGAAACTCTCAGCAAAGCTCACTTGAGTGGTGAGTGAATGTACATGTCCTAACTTATTAAACCTCTACTTCATCAAACCTGGCAACCAGGGGGCGACTGATCTTGTTCTCCGCTTACTCACTCACTCTTATTTATTGTATACTACTTTGGAGGGTCTTAATCCTCTCCTTTAGATGTGAAATATTTTTCTTCTTAAACATATAATAAAACACACTATTTTTAGGCACACATTATATTTGTCATAACTAATAGTATTTCTGCTGCACAAATCATCTTTTAAAAAACATATATGAATTACATTTAAGTTCATGGAACATACATAGTATTAGACATATTAATGCTTAGTTTTCCAAAGTACTACCTCCAGTAAGTGTTATGCAGCAGAGCCCAGACACAGTGAGAAGTTGAAGTGCAATCAAGACAGCTTCTGCAGTGCTAAAGACAACCCAAATCACTGACACACCATTTCCAAGTTTAAAAGTAGGATTCAATATGTAGACTAGATGGTGTTTGCGGAAAGTGCAAAATATAACAAAGCAAAAGAGCAAAAGCAGAAGCAAAATGCAACCCTGTCTTTGATAACATATTTGTAAAATCAGATTTTAAAATATTCTTTTTTAAAGAAAGTCTACATTTTAAGTTTTGGAAATTTGACTTTTCTTTCCCACTTCCTTAAAAATAAATGGGGGGGGGGGAGAAAGAGAGAGAGAGAGATAATGCATCTGCCAGGTGGATCTTCCAAGTCCTGATTATTAAACAGTAATTTTCATCAGATTTTAAATGCTCCCATCAATAGCAAGACTATAGAAGGATGATACAGCTAAATCACTGCTGATAGACAATTAGCTTGAGTCTGCTGTCTCAAGCCAAGATTGGCAGCGTCTGCTGTTCTCATAATCAAATTCCTCAGCATTCAAGATAGCAGGACTGAGTTTCCTAGTTAATGCTATAAAACAACACTGAATAAATACAAACGGCTTAATCTTCTTTTGCAGTCATATCCTCCCACGCTGGTCTCTGTAATTAGAAAAATGCTACGTCTCATCTCCTGAATAGTGAATACAGCAGATTGTTAATCATATTTATATGGTTTATAGAAAAAGTATTTAATTCGTGAGTGCTGTAAGATTTCTTTCAAAGAATATTAATACATGTACAATACCTAAATGTGTATTGCATGTCTGTGGGTTATTTACAAGCTTATAGCATTTCCTTAGAGAACTGTTGCACAACAAAAATTGAGGTGTAGCAAACAGTGAAGAAAAAAAGGTTGAAAAGACATGTATATATAATATCCCTTATATCTCTGTCTACTTGTCTATATATACAGACACGTATATATTCCTGAAACAAACAAATTTGATGGAGTTTGCATATTTCAAGGAAGTGACACATTCACATATACATAAAAACATAATCCTACGTTGAAATAACAACGTGACATAAAAGCACTTCTAGTAAAGCTTATTTTGTAAAATGTATCGTGCTCTATATTTTATCAACGTAATATTGATTTCCTCCAAAAACACATTAAATAAAAGATTTATGAGTGTAGCAAATCTCATTTGGCCAACAAACCGTAACTCTTTGTGCGTCTGCTTTATGTACAGGAGCAAAACTGGTAATGCTTTGACGTATTTCAATAATTTATCAAAAACTTACAAATGTTTGTCATTTAAAAATAATTAAGAAAATAAGAATAATAATGGGCGATTAATAAATATTAAGGGCTTGTTTAACTCCCTAAAAGCTTATAAACAACAAAAATACATATACATGTGTGTGTATGTGTGTCTATGGATATATAGGTACATATATAAAAGGATAAATGTTTATACTTTCAATGATGTGTTAACAAATAACAAAGGGAAGAAATTAATAGACAAAGAATATGGCTTTTGAAATAAAATAGGTTTTTGAGATCTATCAAGTAACAGCGATTACTTAGAAAATACAAAACAGAGCAGCTTGAATCTGATTGAAGTGGTTACACACTGCGAGCAAAAGCATGTGAGAGTCTGGAAGAAGTCTGGGCAGAGTGCAGGGAAGGCATGAATGGGAAACACAGACGCACTGTTCTGCTTTTATCTCTGTAACCTCCACCCTCCCTTTTACCTTCCAAAGTTGTAACCCTGAACTTGGGACAACAATCAGGAGATTTCTGGTGAAGCTGTCCTTCCCTCCCCTAATCTATTCTTTCACATAATTAACTGCCTGACTCCGTCGTCCTCTGATTTTATCTGAGGAGCTGGTGAATTTCACTAATTCCTGCAGTTACCACCTATCAATGTTAAAGAAGTATTTAATTCCCAAGATGAAAAGCAAACATTCAGAGTGTGCATAAGAAAGACTGAAATATTGGAAAGTTAATCACACTTGCCACTCCTGTAACATCTTTCAACCGATGATTTCCAAGGCCTACAAAAGCAAAGGCTTAGCACTCTCATTTTGTTGAAACCGAAACGCATAAAGGTTAAGTGACTTGTTTATTTATTTATTTGTGATTTATTTATTCTGCCCTAGCAACTCAGTAATGGAGCTGGGAATAGGAGACAAAATTTCTGATTCTTTATCCTCCTTTGGACCACTCACCTTGCTCACAGGGGAAGCTGATAACACTTCTGTGAGTCAGGCGTCATCATAATGAAACTGACATGCCTGCGCTCTGCTTAGCAATAGTCAGAAGTCAAGGGCCATTGTTTTCAAGCTCAGAGTTTAGAGCCAAGTTACTTCGAGCAATTATAACTTAAAGAAATATGGAGTTAACTGAGACATTTATTTAGTGAGTCCCCAGCGTGATGTCATGAATTCTGCTAATATTTATTATACACTATGTGACAGGCACTGTGCTAAGTGCACTGAGTTCATAAAATCAAGTAAGCCACATAACCTTAACCCTAGGTGTTAGTTACTATTATTCAGCTTTCCAGAAAAGAAAACTGAGGAATACAAAAGTAATTTACTCAAATCAGAAATTGAGTAAGCGCTGGGGCCAGCAATATACAATGCATGCCTCTGGCTTCAGAGCCTGTGATCTTTACAATCACATGATACTGACTCTTCTTTTGCAGCCTGTGACACATCCAAAAATTAACAACAGGAAACATGTTTATTACAAATGCACAAAGTGAAGTGTTAACCTGACTTTGGAACTTCCTATCAAACTGCTAAACAATAATCTTTATTGCCAAGTATCAACATAATATATACAATACTAATTAAAATCCTAATACTAATTTTTAAAAAAATCTAGAGTTAAGGGTGGTGCCTGTAGCTCAAAGGAGTAGGGCGCTGGCCCCATATACCAGAGGTGGCAGGTTCAAACCCAGCCCCGGCCAAAAAAAAAAATCCAGAGTTTACAATGCTGATTCAAGAAAACAAAAAAAAAGAAGGGTTAAAAAAAAAAATAGTCTAGTTTGAACTTCCAATTTATCACAACATGGCTGAATCCTTTCTACTTTGAGAAGGGAAGTAGAGGAAATATTTTGACAGGGCTGTTCAACACAAAAGCGTATCTGACCATATAGGTTACTAGAAAGGTTATTTCACTGTTTCGCTTTCAAAATCATTTAACCAGATATTATCCAAGTGATATATGCAATGAGGATCTACAAAATGTAACTTTAAATTAATGTATTTACTCAAAGATAAGTAATAAAATGAAATTATAAAGTAATGTATTACATGATGTAATGAAAACAATATTGACTCTTTTAGTCCAGACACAGTTTTTATTCTGCTCCAACCAAGGACTAGTATGATGTTGGGTAAGTTATGCAAACTTGCTGACCTCCAACTTCTGTAGTTCTAAAATAGTGGTAGTCCTTTGCAGGGCTGTTGTAGGGATTAAACAGATCCTCAACTCTTGTGAGGGAAAGACTCATGTAGCTTTGTTCACTACTTCCTAATGTCCAGGCTTATGTAATCATTGATTTACTACAGATACAACTTAAATATTTGTCGAATGAATGAGAATATTTACAGTTTTAACATTATGTCTTGCATATTAGGTACTCAATTCAGGTTACAATATTCTAACTTTTTGAAATTATTAATGTTAATAATAGATATACAACAACTTGGAAACTCTGAGATTTACTTTCTCGGAAGCTGACAAAGTGAGTCTGTACAGTTTCATGAATTTGAGTGGAAGATATGAGACATCTGGATCAGAGACAAAGACAGTGTATTACTCCCAGCAAAAGCCACAGTCAAAGAGGATCGCCCCTTTTGCATGGGTTCCCTCAGCCCCAATTCCCTCAGGGCAACAAGATGAAGGTCAAATATTACCCACCCCGCCAGCGGGTGGTATTACAGGAGAGTGATCTGTAAGCCTGCTCACACTCTGTTCCAATGATAGATGCTGTCTCTATCTTTCCACGGTGAAAGCAAGCCTGCCCTTTGGTGCAAAAACAAGACAGACCCGTATAGAATGGTCACCCAACAGTATGAAAATGTAAACATATGTGAAAATGTGATCAGAATGTGACTTTCAATTATAACACAACAATCTAGAAAATTACATGAAGTTTTTTTTTTTTTTTTTTGTCAGAAAATTTAACGGCAGGTTTAATTTTTTTTAGCCCACATATGCTTTGGTAGCTAGATTATCCTTCTTCTTCTTTTTTTTTTTTAATATTATCATTTTGTGCGAACATAAACATTGGTTCTGGAGTTAGAACTGCAGTTCTTTGAACAAGGATAGCAGAGAATTTATGAAAGACCTTTTACCTATCAAAAACAGGATCATGAACTTGAGGTTGTTACAGGATTCCAAGCAGCCAAACTGAACAGCCACATATTTCCATATTGGAAATAAATGCACAGTTATCGAACAACCATGGCAGCAATTTTAATAGTTGGTGAACTTGCAGTATTCTCTACTGGCAGCTTTCTCAGGTTATTTCTCTATTTTTCTACAGGTTTCACTGCTAGACCCTGAAAAGATTAGTTTACAATTATTTCATTCAATTCTTCAATACTCGTTCATTCAGCACTTAATCCCGTAATATCAGGCTTCGGTACCAATGGCTCAAATGAAACCTTTGAACATCAATAGTAAATTTTAAATAATCAAATCCGATGACTTTTCCTAAGTCTCCTACTTATACCTTTGGTATCAGCCCATTCTTTCTGAAAATCTCTGCCTTTTAACATATATGCCCAGTTCTATTCCCATCCTTCTAAAAGATAATGCTTCAAGTATCTTTTACCTGGTCCTGGGTTCTCAGCCCATCGTTTAAATGTTAATCTTTTTGTGTCTTTTATCTTTTCCTCTCTCTTTAGGCTTCTTCTCTCAATGACCCCATCGTTTTCAAGACTTCGTCTGTATAGACAACATTGAAAAGTCTGTCTTCATTTCTAACCTTTCTTCTGGTTTAGCCTCCTCTTTTCAGACATCTGCTACACATGTCCACCAGAGTGCTCTAACCGTGTCTCAGACTCAACATGTCTGTACTTAACGTCTCCACTTATCCCACCAGGTCAGTTCCTGCCCAGGAGGACTGATTTCTTCTGAGAGCACTGCTGCCATGAAGTACAGTGACAAGGCTTGGCATGATGTCTGAACAATGATACCTCTCTCCCATCACGTTATCACCACCCTGTTTTATAGCACTATAATCCACCCCTTGACAAATTTGAAAGCTTCCTGACAGGTTCTTCTGTTTGAAGGCTACACTTCTCTCTGTATTTCGTTTCTGTTCTTCTAGAAGGAGAAGCAATAACTCCTTGTTGGCCACAAATCCATGCTCCTTAGTGTATATTAAGTCCTTTTGCTATCTGACCATTTCCTGCATTCATTCAACAGATGTTTAAATGAACTGGCAATAATGTAGTCAGCATAACCAGACGTGGTGCCTATTGGTAGTAGGCACAAAGGGAGGAGGGCTAATCCAGCATTAATCAATTGATAGATTAATGTGTCATTATAAACCATGAGAAATGATTCTATCCAAAGTTAGAGTCTCACCTTTATCTCCTGCTATTCTCCTTCATACCTGATGTTCTTACCAAGTTGGGTTGTGTGACATTTGATCAAACTTTCATTTCCTTTTTTTCCCTCAAAACATAGTAGTTATTATGTGTTGTGTTTTACATGACCTTTGCTTTTCACCCTCCTTCTGACGATCTTTCCGAATCTTTCCTATTTCATGAGGCCCCATTTTCAAATTTTCCTGGAATTTATCTTTGACCACCTTAGCCTCTCTTGAACCTATGAGAGCTCTGCGTACAATGTTTATGGTCCTCACACTTGTCATATTCTTCTGCAAGTTGTGCAGGTAGCACCTGCCCTTCTGCTGTATTAAGAAACGCCCAGGTGGGCACAGTGCCTTACGTTTATTTACAATCCCCATATGCCTAAAATATTAGCTAGTTCATTGTAGACCTTCAGTATTTATTGAATGAGTGAATGAATTAATAAAACACCCCTAATGTCCAGGCTGTTTCCTTTGGCAAGCTGCTCTTCATAAGAAGACTGTCCATAGCTGATGTTATGAGAGACTGACCCTCCGCTGGCAAGGAAGTTAACAAGGAGTTATGGTAGGTAGTGGCTCCATCTGGAAAATCTCCACGGGTCCCTAAATCTCCCACAGAGCGGTTAGGACGGAACTGGGTTTCCCAGTGGATTGGGAATCTACATATGAAGTTCACTACAGCAGAGGTGCCCACAGCATAATATTATCACTTCCTTGGGAACACAGTATTTCTAGGAAGAATATCATCAGAAATCAATCACTCAATAGTTCTGCTCTTGCCATATCATTCCAGGAAATGCTATTTGCAAAAGCAGTAAAATAGAGCTTTGCTGAGTCTCCAGACTCTCCTCTCCTAAACCAGGGGCCTCTAATTTTCTAAGCTCATTAAACCACTCTATAATTGTATGCCTTAAACATACTGCTGCATATGTGGTTTAAAACAATCCTAAGATTTAGCATATTCTATCTTCAAGGCTGTTTGCACACATTGAGTAATTATCCATATAACACCCCTGTGATGCAGGTATTATTATTCCCATTTTATAGATAAGGATATCGAGACACTATAGATCTAATCATTTGTCTAAGGCAGGATAGCAGGCCAGCTGCAGAAACTAAATTAAAACAGAATTTTCTAACTCTTTGTCCTGATACCACATTGCAACATTATACTGGTTACCACCTTCCCTCTATCTGCATACTTTGTAATGTATACATGGGTATGCAGTGAATTAGATACAGATCTTGGAAGATAAGCATCACTATTATTTAACAGTAATATATATACTTTCATATTATGCTGCTTTCTGCATGTGAGAGAAGAGAAACAAACATTATCTCAGCATGTTTAGGAATTACACATCAATTATATAATTCGATCTAATAATCTTTTCCTCTTAAAGAGATAGCATTCCGCTCCGTTAGCAATTTTAGTATTCTCACAAAGAGATGATTAGAAACAAAATGGCTGGTTTGAAAAAACATTTCCAACTACATTCATTTTGTGCTGTAATACGGCATCGGAATAGGGAGGACACGGTAATTCTGTGCCTCATGCAAAATCAATTACATTTTAGTTCAAGATTCTCAGTGGCTGAAACAGGATATTATTTTATGTCCTGAACAATATGTTGTTTCAGTTACTAAGGAAACTGGTGGCAAAGACTGAGTTTACAGTGATGCATTCTCAAGAAATTGACTACAACGTCAGTCTCTGGGGGATCATTACAAAGTACTATTTGCATTTAAATTTCTTATAACCCTTAAGCAACTGATTTGTTTGTTTATAAGCATGAGTATGCATTTTTCTTTGTAGCTTCATAAAAATTTTTTGGACCATCCAACGAATACATCAATATTTAACCATTCCCAGGGCTTCCTGGTCAGCGTGCCGGAATGACTGGGCGTGTATTGCACTGCTGCGGGTTTCTGGGGAGACCTCTGCTAGAGCCTGGGCACAGAATGTGTACTTCCCTAATGAAAGCTGCACGTTCTGTTTCACACATGGTTACAAATAGGCGAAGTCACGTTGACTTACACTGTTGCATGTCACAAATAACAAGATTCTACAGGAATCAATGCATCTATTTTGCACGCAAGGTTTTGGGAGTCGAGGGCTATTCAAGACGGCCTCCAAGTCCTTGGGGAAGGCAAGGAAAAGGCCAGATTTTTCCTGACAGACACTTGCCTCTTTTGTCAAAAAGAAACAACAAATATTCTGATGAGTTACTGATGCTTTTATAGTTGAAAACTCTCCTGACAAACTACCCTACCGACCAGAGATGACAAGGCCTTGACATGCCGCTTTTGCCTTCAGAATGTAAAGAATGGCTGCTCGAGCTGTCGGGGCTGCACGCAGCCGTGGAGGGAGGGAAAGGGATGAGACACAGCAGGGTCAAAGGCACTGACTCTGGGCTGTTTTCCCTTCCTGAAATCAAAACCCATTCATTCTCCCACCAGAATTCTTTCCCAGCACCATCCTTTGTCTTCAGGTTTTGTGCTGAGAACTTTGTAATTATTTTTGCATAAAAAGCATATCTTGGGCTCCACGTTTATTCTCTATTTAGTGAAATTTTAAAAAAGTACAAAACGAGCCTTTACTGAACAAATCACTTTTATGATTAAGCAATTGCTCGCACTCACCCCAAGGAACACAAGGAAACGAGAGAGAAGAGGTAAATGACGATTTGAAACTGTAGATAAGCAATTGCAAATACAGCTTTCTTTATAAAAAAGGGGGATAAAATTTTAATTAAAGAACATTCGAAGTTTAGAAAGTATAGCCACTTATTTAGATAGATTTTTTTTTTTTTGCAGAAAATTATTTTAGCAAAGTCATTGTGAGCCAGTTTGCCCTGCTCATTATTCTTTTTCTCCTCTCTCTGACTCAACTCGGTGTCAGCATCCGTAGTAAATACATTGCTCTTGAGTAGTGAGAAATTATGAAAGGAAGGAACAGAGATCAAGCATTCCTGAGTATCTAGGAAACCAGCACACTGGAGGCTAATTCTGTGTAAGATTTCCTTTACTTCCCATCAATATGCCATAAGCCTGACCTGGAGGATCCCCTTCAATTGATGTGAGAAAGTAATTAAGTCTCCAGGCTCATCACAACCTGTGCAATCTCCTGTGCAAAAGATTGTGCTTTGAGTCAAACAGCTTTTAGTTTCATGACAAAGAATCCTGTAATGTAGGGTTAACAATTAAAGCCAGGCATGTGCTCCTCTCTGGGGGCCGAGGCTCACTCAAGTGCTAAAATCACCAACCTCATGCCCTCATCTGAAAGAGTTGAGTTTAAACTGAGATTTTTCTTTTCTTTTCTTTTTTTAATTCAGCCGGGCTCTCTTCGCTTCACCTGTCTAGTCCCCCAGCTTTCCCCCTTGTTATCCTCAGTTAGGGACTGCATTGGGGATGCTTCCTCCTGGTTGGGAGTCACACACCAAAAATCAAATCCTGAGACTCATCACTGGTTAAACTACAGAATCTTCAAAACCAATGTATGTTTAACAGGTTTAAAGAGATCTCCTGGAATATCGGCAGGGTACCAGTTCCAGCCAGAGTACGTGTCAATCCACACCTCCTTGGCCAGGCCCCGGATGTCTTTAGTGCATTTTCTTGCTGGCTTCCCTCTTTGGTTAATCATGTGGAAGAGACATCCACCTCCAGAACAGAAGCAAATCTTCCCTTGCTTTCTCCCTTCCGATACAAATTTTCCTGCTAGACATTTGTTTGCTTTCTATGATGCACCAACCTCATAATAGTTTAGTCTCTATCTTTAAAAATACAGTCGATTTAAAAACATATGCCATTTATCTGGGGACTAATGACAGGGGCAACATAAGAATATAAAAATTAAGCTAATCAATTAGGTTGCGAATATGTAAAGCGTTTCTGGGGGCAGGTGGGGGTACATAGGAGGTATGAAGCCAAGCAGGCAAAATCCTTCCAGGAACACAATGGCTATGGCCTTCCTGCAAGTTTAAGTCCGTGGGAGAAACTAAAGATCATAACATGGCTTATGCAGGCAGAGGTAAAATTTTTTAAAGCAGACGTTTGGGACAATTATTTTTTTGCTTATTTTTTAAGGGTGATATTTAGAATCTAAAAGAACATGTATATCTCTTTTAAAATGTACATTTTTAAAGCTTTCTTCTGGTGAGTTTTAAATAAAAATGCTATTGATATATTGTTACTGATTCAGAACAGAACTGAAACAGCTGAGAAGGAAGAAATAGCGACAAATATAGTTCAGAATGCCATTAAACATGTACCATTCATTTATAAGCATTTTATTGCTACACACAGCATCCTGATCCATGCATGCGGCTCTCCACGCACAGCCTCAGAGAACTTAACAGAATGTTCTTTAACCTCTATTGGAATTTAGCGCAGTTCTTCCAGCCCTCCCCCACTAATCTCTGCTACTTTTTCCCTGGTGCTTGTTTTAGATGAGGGCAGAGGACGGCCGCTTTGAAGAAGAGATGGCTGTAAAGTAAACATGTGAAGCTCAGTGCCTGCTCTGGCTTTCTACCCTTCTGGATCCTGGTCAGAATTCACCGATTTGCATATGTTACTGCAGCAGTTAAAGGCAGAAGTACAATATTCACAACACAACCTCCTGATGCAGATGGGAAAGCCAGCAGTTGGCCTCCATTCCAGCTCTTCCCCTGAGTAATGGGAAGGGTTCCGGCTTCTCATCTGTTTTCATCAAATTCTTTCACCTTAACTCTGTTTCAAAGTCATAAAAAAAAATCTTCTATCTTAACCTTGGCGTGAGGTCAGGAGGGAAGACTTTAGAGAGTGCATTTATAGGTTTTTAATCCTACAGTCTCAGGGGACTGTACATTCTCCAGCCAGCTGTAGATTTTGAAGTTTCACAAGAGGTTTCATACTTTTTCTAGTTACAATTCCTTTTTTTTTTTTTTTTTTTAAGAATCTAGGCTGATTAGTTAGCAACTTTTTTTTTTTTTTTTAACTATTTCATCGGATGCAAGTGGCTTAAGCTGTATTCCCTCTTGGCAGTTCTATTATTCAAAATAACAAGATCATCTTTGCTACAAATCCACCTCTGATAACCTCAATGTTGGTGTCCTCGTGTTTTTGGGAAACGCCAAAACAGAGGTAGGGAGCCAGAAAGAATACACAGAGGTAAATCTATTCATTCGTATTTATATGACCATACTTCAAATGTCAATATTTCACATGAGCCCTCATATTTATAGCACATATTTTCATTTGAACATTTTTTTGCTTCATTATGCTTGAAACGTGAGGGGAAAAATGAAATTACGGTGTCTACCTAATAATTAATTCTGAGCACCATGGGACTGTATTCCACTGCCCTCTACTCAAGAGAAGTGTAGACTTCTCACCTCCAGCTGAATGTAAGTCTCAGGTGAAAAGATTGAGGTTGGGGAGTTGTCTCTCCACAGACCTGATCCCTACTCTAAGATCCACCCCAACTTGTCCTCTGCAATGGTAAGTTATGAGTAGGGGCTAAGACTTTATAGAAATTAAAAAAAAAAGAAAAAAACTAAACAGGAGAAAAAATTGAAAATTAAAATTCTATGGTTAAAAAAAGGAAACATCAAAATCCTGAAAATCCATTTGCCTAGTGCTAAAAGTAGGATATAAACAAATGAAGATATATACGATTTAATGTTTCTTTTCCTTTGCTTAATCTGAATATCATAAACAACAGCACAGAAGAATCATGAGAACCCCAGAACAGCAAAAACTAAAGTTCCCGCAACCAATCATGGCTTCCCATTCAATTTTGAGTGATTGTTTAAAATGACTAAGTTGCACACAGGAATTGTGCCAACCAAGAGCATAAAAGAAAAAACACAGTTTAAGTGGATCGTTTGGTCTATGAAGCAAAACCTTGTGGTGCTTCAACAAATCCATGACATGGGCAAAGAAAGCCGATTTTAATCTTCTCAGTTTACCCCACAGTAGGACATCCTGGAATCAGCTCTCCTGACATAAACTCTGGGCAAAAACTTAAGTTTAACCTCCTAGCCAGAAACTAGTAAATGGCTGCCAAGTAATAGAGAGAAACAGCTAGAATTGCTGTTGCTGGCAGAATTGGGCAGTAGATGAATTCAGTGGAGTCCACTCCAGCCTGTGCTCCCCACATTGCCTAACCCGTCCACACACCTGCAAATGAGGCAAGTTACATCATGGGGTGGTCATATTGATGTTCACCTAATCATGAGATTTTCTCAGGGAAGTGGACATTTATTTTAAATATTTTTAAAATGTCTCCCTTTCCTTCTGCTAAAACACACCACATACCCACATGCATATCTTCTTCTAATGGTACCTGTTTCATTTTAGCTGCGAATGTGAGAATATGTCTCCCTACTTTAGTAAAGGAAGCCTTATCCATATCAGCCAAAGTGTTACAGGTGAGTGATTCAAAACACAGGCCATGGATGGTACTCTGGGCACCACACTTAGCTGTGTGATCTTGGCTAGGTAATTCAATCTCTTTGCATTTTAGTTAATTCATTTACATAATGGAATATTAGTAGTATTTCATGAGGTTGCTTGTGAATTAAATAAAATAGCATGTGTAAAAGGTCCAGAATATACTAAATAATAAATATAAACTACTTGTATTACTAGTTTCTACTAGATTACCCGATAGTAATCTTCTCCATAATGAGTATTACTCTATCAAGAGCAAATGAGTATTATTTACTGGTTTGTTTTGCCTTATCTATTTCATTTATTTATTTATTTATTTATTTTGCTATATGTAAATAAAAACTAAAAAAAAATAATATATGGCTAGGTAAATAAAGTATACAACAAAGTATACAACAAAAGTCTTACCTATGAAATTTAAGTCTTAAAGATTTACCCTAGCTTTATAATAAGAATATTTAACTTAAATGTCATAAAAAGTTATTTTGTTAATGATTTACATATTATGAAGTGGGTATCATAATATAGTAAAATTAATAGAATCCTTAAAACACACCAAAAAAGCAACAAATGCCCCTCCCCCTCCTTTTTTTCTGACACCGAATATAGTTGGTATAGATCTTTTCATTTTGGACAGATCTGAGATGATTTGGCAACATTGTAATGTCATATCATTAGGTGAATAAACAAGAAGCTCAAAGTACTGCTCATATATTGCAGAATCCCGTGTACTAGTATTTAAGGTGACAAGACCCATCCTAAATGAATGCCTGGAACTGGACAAAAAAAAAATTAGAGAATAAAGTCATAGAATATGAGAATTAGAAATAAAATTAGAAACTCTAATTTAACCTTCTAATGTTGAAGTAGAGAAAACTTAAGTCCAGAGAGGTTTGCTTTAGTACTCAGCAAATTAGAAACAAAGATAGGATTTGAACCAGGATCTTCTAAGATTTCAGACTTTAGAAACAGAAAAAAAATTAAATATAAATTTCTGTCACTTAAAATTATTCAAGTTGGATTAGATTTAAGAATAGAACACCTACAATAGAAATTTTTAAAATTTTCCAGAAATGTTATTTTAGTAATGTGTTTTACAATAACCCTTATTTCAATAGCTATTTTCATTTGTTTGTCTTACATTTGTACTAGAAAATTCACGTGTGTACTGAATTGTATTAACATCTAGATATATATTCCTTACTTATCTTATTGAAATAGAAACAGTTCCAGTGTGTTGTGAAAATTTACCTTTTGCTTAAACATATAGCGACACTCAGTTTTTTATTTAAATTTTTGTATATAACAAAATTCTGAATTTTGCAGAGAATAGTTGCTATATTAACCTTATTTTTAAAAATCCTTCTTCTGTAAAATAAAGCAAATAAAAAAAGGCACTTAATGACACCTAGAATTATCAACATTTTGAAATCATAAAACACAGAATTCATATCATGTTTATGAAGAAAAACAAAGTAATTCACTGGTAGTGAAGGAATAATAAAACTGCAACCTTTGAACCACGTCTAGAAGGTAAATCACACTACTGAATAGGTCCTGTTTCTACAATCCCTAAGATAAACCAGTACGTAAGGCCGATACTAAATACTTCGCCCTTTGTAAGGTGAAGATGTTGAATTTTTTAAAATAGTTTTCTTTCTTTCTTTCTTTCTTTTTTTTTTTTAGTATTTAACACATTCTGCACAGCAAATAAACTCATTTCATGTAGACTTTAGAAATCTCAGACCTAAGTCCTAAAGATGTAAAATTCTTATTTAAATTAAATGAGAATATTATTTCTGCAAGGGGCAAAAAGTCAGATCAGATATTAGGACATATCACCCTGTTTTCCATACATTGCCCTTACTGATGCTGATGTCTACATAGACTAGATCGCATAATTATTTTAACAACAGAGCAAGAAACTTGCTTTCATTGGATTCCTCTGCCCGGCTGCTTATAACCTGGCCTCCATCTTATTTCTCTATCATACCAAAATCAAAACAGACAACCATTATTCGTGCACATCCAGGTAACCTACAGTCCAGGACACTGTATGATTTGTGTCTGGCGTATGTATCTGGGGTGGAATGGAACGGTACCTCCCTCTGGAAACACAGAATATTGATTCACTTCACTACACAGCAAAGAGCCAAAACGCACCTCACTTCCTATGTCTCAACATTTGACCGAACTCAAGAAACAACAGCCCAGCAACCTTGTCATTTCAATTTTTCACACTTTTGTCTGTATGTGTTTTATGTCTCAACAAAGACTTATCTCCCCAACCCACCGCCACAGGATAATTCTCTGTAACAAAGCTCACTCTCAATCTCCACCCAAATGAAAAAAAGAGGGCAAATCCCCATAGAGAAAAGTGACGGTCACAGCCATTTCTACGGGTCCCCATCTCACAGACCGAGGAGGAACCCCTGACAGTTCATCGCTGCCCTAAACCGCCTGAATACGCCCCGAAGGGATTGCAGGTTCTGTTAGGGGATTTTGTAGGAAGAATATCTTTCCCAGCCCTCCAACAGAGAGCAGGGTTTTTTACAAGTAAGGAAGCTGTGTTGGCACAACAGACAACATTTTCCAGCTGGGCGTGGATGCAAATAGCCACCAGTGTGACAGTGATGGCGTCTCAACCACGAGGCTCCCTAACCCTCTGTCTTTTGTATAATAACGTTTGGAGAGAGAAGGAACGCAACATTGTGGGGAAACGCTTTTGTTATAAATCACCACCATATCCAAAACATCAAGGACCCTCAAAAACAATTCAACCTGTTTCCCTTTCCTGGGAAGGGGAAGGAAGGAATTAGCCAAGTGAGGAAATGGGAAAGAGAAGAAAAAGGAACGGTTGGCCAAGATGGGGAGATGTGCGTAAAAGCGCACCTGGAACATCGTGGCCTATTTCTCCCAGAAGATTCTGTTAATAAAATAAAACTTTATTTTATGGAGTGTCTTTATGCCAAAATGCATCTCCAAATACTTGACAGACTTAAATAATGCATTTAATACACCGTTGTGTGGTGTTATGGTGTCTCAGATCACTAGGAGTCTTGAATTAATGCGTTGTAATGATCTCTCCCCAGGGGGGCAGGAGGCGCCGTGTTGCTGGGCAGATTAGGGTAAGGCAGTCCTGGTAGCATAATGAAGGGGGAGGAGCTTGGGAGCTGGCATTCTTCATTTTCTTTCCTCTGTTTGAAAAATCTGTAAGAGACTGTTCTGTAGGCAAACGAAAACCCAGAGAATTTTTTTCAAGTATAAACAAACACCCAGACATTTTCCTTTTAGAGGTGGAAAGATAGTGGCTGATGCTCGTGGTACGGTGGGAAGGAGAGCTGTGTGTTAACCTCCTGTAACGTCTTTCAATAAGACAAAGGCTCAGCTCTTATTCACCTGAACATCTTCATACAAATGCCTATGATGCCGAGCTCCATGTGGGACTATTGCAGGCAGTTTCTATTACACCTACCAGGTGACCTTCCGCACCCCCAAGTCCCCCGTGGATGGCATAGTCCAAGTAACGTAGAACCTTTCGTCTCTTTCCATATGCAGGGCTGTCTCTCCAACACAGAAGCCAACTTTTGAAGTGCAAAAATAAATGTGTTAAAGGGCTTTGAAACTAAACTCACAATGATATAATCATTTAAAGGAGTTGATGTAATCATTACAAGTAATTTGTCCTTGCCAACGATTGAAAAATGAGTCCTGAAAGGGGAGGGCTAACGCCGAAGCCTGCATCTTGCTTCACATCGAAGGACAGAAAACGCCTCTCTGAGATTTTTGCATAAATCGTCCCACCGCCTAATTAGGCGCGAGTGCAAAGATAGAATTTTAAGGCTCAGAGCACCCCTCAGCCACAGGTGGGGAGTGAGGTTGGGATGGTTAGCAAGCAATATTGGCCTGGAACCCAGTTTAGGCATTTCGTGTCCAGCAGTTGGACAGATGTCGCCCATTCTCAGGAAGCAGAATGTGCTCGTCTTTTTGCCACAGAGATTAGCCACAGCCTGTGATGCTGGGACTTTGCTGGAAGGAATAGAACAGGGGCTCCACTGCTGTGTTATTATCTGGGATCTATTATGTTTTTACATTTTTCAAAAATCTTTAAGCTAGATCTTTGACATTCAACTGCCTATAAAGACATGTGCCACCTGATGAGAAGCTTTGATGTGCATTTTGAGGATTAAATAATCTAGATAGAAGGCAATGTGTTTCCAGCCAAGAAGAACACTACGGAGAAAATTTTGCCTCCTGCAGCTAAGCTCTGTTGGCAGTCAATACCTTTTAGCTTACCCTCTATATTTGATTTCATACATATTTACAGACTATTTTTCCTCTTAGTGCTAATTCTTCTGAGACCAAATTAAGAACAAAGATAGCAGGAACAGGCTTCATCAAATAAAAATGTAAATATGCTGCATCTCATTTGTGCTCCAAGAAACTTTATTTAAATATTTTTTGTGAAGGGGAATAGTCTGGCTATGTCATTATCAGCGCTTGGAAAAGTAATAACCTAACCAGTCATTGTAAGCCAGGGAAGGGAAAGTAAGCTTATATAATCTAGTAATGTGGCCTACTTTGGAATGAGATTTCTCTGTCACTTCCAAAAAGAAAGTGATAGGAGTGTTGAAACACTCTGTCTATGACAATTGTCATGACTTTCTTTTACTATGTATCAAATCAAGGATTTTTGACTTTGACTAATGATACTTTCCAAGTAGTGATGATGTGTTTTTAACATCATCCAATTGTGGGTAATTTTTGGCTTTTTCCCTTTCTTATTTAAATGCACTATACTTTGGTTTTAGAGAATAGTAAGAGAAAGCTCCTGCTAGTCACACAGTAAATAGGCCGCTGAATTTTATGGTCTCTAACGAGGATAAAAGTATTATATTACATCATCAACAGTGGCCAGGAAGTTAAGCAAAGACTCACGCTAGCTACACAAAATATGCTATTATTAAATACTATGGTAAGAAGGAAATATTTTTAAAATACTTTCAAAGGAAAGATTTCTAAACCTGTCAGAAATCAGTTTGCAATTCTTCTGGTGTCAAAAAAAAATCACTTAAAAGTCTCCAAATTGCTCTTATTTCTTTCTTTGAAAAGAAATATTTCAGAAATTCCAAAATGGGGCTCTTTTGTCTGGTTGTGGGCTGCAATTTTTTATCTAAACAAAATGGATTTTTCTAGAGAAGCATTTTGGGAGGACCAGAGTAATATGCCAACTGCCAATGTTACAAATAAACATCCTAGCCCCCCCCCCCC
>CAUYPK010034134.1:0-19502 GCA_963574355.1 Loris lydekkerianus
AAAATTAAATCTTAGCTGTGTACATTAATGCAATTATGGAGTATAATGTACTGGTTTTATATACAACTTGAAATATTTTCATCGAACTGGTTAACATAGCCTTCATGGCATTTTCTTAGTTATTGTGTTCAGACATTTATATTCTGCATTTAGTAAGTTTCACCTGTACCCTTCTAAGATGCACCATAGGTGTGGTCCCAACAATTACCTTCCTCTACCCATCCTCCCCCCTCCCTTCCCCTCCCTTTCCCCTTTCCCCATATTCTTGTCCTAAAATTGGGTTATAGCTTACATAAGAAAGCTATAAATTGGTTTCACAGCAAGACTGAGTACATTGGATACTTTTTCTTTCATTCTTGAGATACTATGCTAAGAAGAATATGTTTCAGCTCCATCCATGTAAACATGAAACAGGTAAAGTCTCCGCCATTCTTTAAGGCTGCATAATATTCCATGGTGTACATATACCACAATTTATTAATCTATTTGTGGGTTGACAGGCACTTGGGCTTCTTCCATGACTTAGCAATTATGAATTGGGCTGCAATAAACATTCTGGTACAAATATCTTTGTTATAATGTGATTTTTGGTCTTCTGGTTATATACCTAGTAAAGGAATTATAGCATTGAATGGCAGGTCTATTTTTAGATCTCTAAGTATTCTCCAAACATCTTTCCAAAAGGAACGTATTAGTTTGCACTCCCACCAGCAGTGTAGAAATATTCCCTTTTCTCCACATCCATGCCAACATCTCTGGTTTGGGGATTTTGTGATGTGGGCTAATCTTACTGGAGTTAGATGATTATCACAAAGTAGTTTTGATTTACATTTCTCTGATGATTAAGGATGATGAGCATTTTTTCATGTGTCTGTAGGCTGTACACCTGTCTTCTTCAGAGAAGTTTCTCTTGAAGTCCTTTGCCCACCCCGAGATGGGATCACTTATTCTTTTCTTGCTAATACGTTTGAGTTCTCTATGGATTCTGGTTATTAAACCTTTGTCGGAGATATAACCTGCAAATATCTTCTCCCATTCTGAGGGCTGTCTGCTTGCTTTACTTACTGTGTTCTTGGCTGTGCAGAAGCGTATATTTTTTTTACATTTTTTTTTTTTATCAACATAATTTAAGTGTGCCACAGAAGTTTAACTACAGGTTCAAGTGTACCGTGAGACTAAAAGGATTGAAAAACACTATGCTAGGAGCTAAGAATGACCCCCAGGTGACTATAAGAAAATGGAGACTTCATTCTTATAACATATAGAATTCAGTTATTTCAACAAACTGAAGGAGATTGGACAAGGACCCTGATTTCCAGATGAGAACACAGGCCAGCCAATATTTTGACTTTAACCTTGTCACACCTTCCTTAGAGAAACCACCTACACTGCTTGGACATCTGACCTATAGAAAATGTTGGATAATAAATAAGTGGTTTGGGGTGGCTCCTGTGGCTCAGTGAGTAGGGCGCCGGCCCCATATACTGAGGGTGGCAGGTTTGAACCCAGCCCTGGACAAACTGCAGCAAAAAAATAGCCGGGCATTGTGGTGGGCGCCTGTGGTCCCAGCTACTCAGAAGGCTGAAGCAAGAGAATCACCTAAGCCCAAGAGCTGGAGATTGCTGTATGCTGTGACACATTGACACTCTACCGAGTGTAACAAAGTGAGGCTATGTCTCAATAAATGGATGAATAAATAAATAAATGGTTTAAAAGCCATGAAGTTTGTGGTAATATGTTACATAGTAATATAAAACTAATACAAACATAAATTAAAAACCTGTAACCTAAAGAGATTACATAGAACAACCAGACAACATTCCATAGCAGATATGGCTTTCAGAGGTCTGACGGCAGCACAAGAATTCCAAATAGTGATTCTAGACACCACAGAAAAACTTAGATTATTCATTAGGTGTAAGCTTTATGAAGGGAGCACATACATACCAATTCCCCAGACAGACTGGATCTAATAAATTCAGAAGATATGTTTGCACCCCAAATTAATCCTTATGAAATATGTACAGCTGTGCAATAGGCAGCCTATATTTTCATTTTCCTGTCAGCCCCCTGGCCTGATACTACTCCAAAGCCTTCTCCCCAGCCATGGTTGCTAAGTTTTTGAGATTTATGGTTTTCACTAGTCAGAATCCCTCTGTTTATTGCTCAGCAGTTGTTTATATGGGACAGTACTTGTAGCAATGTCAACTCATGTGCAAAAACTCATGCAAAATGTTTTAATACAAATGTCATTATCCCCATGTCCCATGTTCCAAATCTATTTTCTTCTCTTCTTTCCTATGCCTCCATCAAAACATACTTACCCCACTCTCATAGATTCCTGGCAGAGAAGAGGTGCTGATCCAATCCTTTAATTCACCCAACGATTATTTATAGAATGACCTATCACATCCAAGATATAGTCAATACTATCTCTGGGGAAGAGTCAGCTTTATGGCTGTGTGATCTGTGTAGTTACACTGGGCCCTGCATGTAGAATGGGCCTGTGCTTGTTTTTTTAATGCTCTGGTTTTTCTGTCCTGGCCTTCGTAATAATTTTTTAATATGGAGCTCTGCATTTTTATTTTGCTCTGAGCCCTGAAAGTTATGTAACCAGTCCCGATGTGAAATATAATAATACAAAGGTATTATTTACAAAGATATGTATAACTGGACTAAAAACCCAGTGGGCTATCTGCCTACCCACCCACCTTCCTGCATATGTGTAGTTGCTTAGCTGGCAGCCATTTCATCTCCTTATTGCCCTCAGACCCACTTGGTGAAATAACAACCAACTCTCCATCTCCAACAAGGCTTCTAAGTGGATCGAATTCACTGTTCAGACCCTTAAGAAATGTAATTACCGTGTAGCCAAGGATTTACAAAGCCGACCCCTCCTGAAGCAGCCTCAACCCAAATTCATAAAGTGAAAAGCAAAATCTCAGTCCAATGTAGGAGTTCTGTTTCCAGCTCTGTTACAGCTGCCCAACCTGGTGGCCTTAACTTCCCTCATCTGGTACTGATGTTCCCCTATATCCTTTCAGTTTAAGATTCTATTTGTAGGGGCGGTGCCTGTGGCTCAAAGGAGTAGGGCACTGGCCCCATATACCAGAGGTGGTGGGTTCAAACTCAGCCCCAGCAGGAAAAAAAAAAAAAAATTCTGTTAGTAAACTATGATTGTCATTAAACATTCCACCACTTTACTCACAAAGTAGTCTACTCTCTCCAATCTACCACTTACCTTAAATAATTCTATACTCTACTATATGTATATATTAAAGTATATATTTTAAAGTATATATATATATTATCTTAATGTGTGTATATATATATATGTGTAATACACACACACACACACACACACACACACACACACACACACATATTTTGTTTCTACCCCCTTCTATTTTTAAGAATGTAAGTCATTTCATTTTGTCAGTAGAAATATGAGCTCTGCCTTTTTTGTTGATATTCTTTTCTACTATAGCCTATTAAAACTGCCAGCTAAGGGTTCTCTATCAAGATCAGACTCCTGTGAGCTTGTGTGTGTCTGAGGGTGCAGTATTATTTCCATTACATGTGCATCTTATTTGTGATGTCTAGACAACATTGACACACTTCAGAACATCTTCGTATGTTCTACAAGTAGCAATAAAATCACCAAATAGTAAACAACCCCAATTATATTTGATTTGACTGACATATAGACTACCATAAAGTAAAATAGGAAATAAAAATTCAGTAGCAAGAAAGCAACCCTGAGAATACCCGTCTTTAATCTCCAGCTATTTTATTATTGCATGGTACTTTTCAGAATCCTCTTGCTTCTTTCATGTATATATTCCCACACTATGGGTGGACACAGCCAGGTCAATGCCAATAATTCCAAAGCTATGATGTTCCTGCCCTCGAGCTCAGTTTCCTAGAACCACTGCCTAATGTTTCATACCGAGCACAATTCCGATGCCTAACTTTGCGAATCTGGACACTGACATTTAATACATTAGGAGTCTTGCACTAGCTTGGATCTTTTCATGAGATCTGTAAAGCTACCAGTGTTGTGGGTGACCTGGCTGTGTCATTGGAGGGAGCTAATCTTACTGATTCTTACCCTCTTTCTAATAGCAGAATAAGTTGCAGGTCAACCTGGGATATTTGCCAGGTTGAAACCTAAACATCAGCCAACACAGAAAGAACAAGCTCATCTTAAAACTCCTTTGCGGGGCTGTGGGAAAGTTGGTGCAGAAGCAGAGTATCTAAGCTCCACAAAGTCCTTATTAAGTGTGACAGCAACAGCTGGAGCTGCTACAACTGGCAGAACGCTGAAAGAAACATAGGCCTTTTACAGAAAGGAGGGGGGAAAGGTATAATTCGAAAATCTCAGCAGCCTCGGTAGAGTTTTGAATTGAAGGTGATGGCTATAATTCCCTTTGGAGGCTTGGACACAGATTGTCACATCTCCCCTTATGACAATAAAATACAAGGAACACCATATTGGAAAGCAAATGCAGCTCATGTTCTGCTTGATGAATCACAATAGTGAGAATATCTGAGACAAACAGAAATTTGCTTATTAATAAATAGCTCTAAGGCAAAGAGAAATCCCAAAGGCTGGAATTCAAGGCCTTCGGCTTAGCTTACTATGCCACACCAGACCTCACCCCATCACACTCTCTCCACGGCTTTAGTATCATACCAGGTGGGAATACTTTCAGTACATGTTCTATTCACTCCTCTATTTGTCTCATCACCCTATTCTTGAGTCTGTAATAACCCACTCTCCTGCCTTCACCTTCAACTGATCTGTTTATATTTTCCCATGAGAGCTAGCTCAGGTTCCATCTCATCCAAAAGGCCTTCCCTAATTTGCCAACCCCCAGTGATGTCTTCCTTCTATATACAGAAGAACCTCCACCGTTGACCACCTCCCTACATTGACCACCTCCTTAAGTTGACCTAATTTTCATAGACCAGACATGCACCACATGTATGTATCAGCACAGTAGGCCTAGTGGAACCTCTATAACTTGATCACCTAAGGGACCATAACAAACTGGATAACATATGGAGGTGGCCAACAATAGGAACTAGGCCTATTGTACTGATATGTACATATGACACATGTCTGGTCTATGAAAATTAGGTCAACTTAAGGAGATGATCAATGTAGGGAGGTGGTCAATTATGGAGTGTTCACTGTGTTTCTATAGCACTTATTACCTATACCACATAACCTGGTCCCTGCTTCTATACAGTCTTGTATAGTTCTCTAACATAAAACTCCTAAAGGTCAGAGAGTTACAGTCCTCATAGTGCCTAAGAGATCTCAGCACATAGTAATTTAGAAAACAGTTATTGCTTAGTGATAAATATGCAATCTTTGAATCCCAACTCCAATGCTATCTGCATGATTATAAGCAAGATACTTACATTTACTAAACCCCAGTTTCCTTATCTGTAAAGTGGAAATAATAGTAGCTATCTCACAGAATTAGCTCTGTCATCTAAGTTATACTTTAATTCTCAAGGGAATACTTTTGATTCTCAAGGGGGAAAATAAATGCCACTTCAGATAACCTTTGGTCTTCCCTGTTTAGTAAAGAAAGTTCTTGAAGACGGAACCAAATCAGTAGATTGAATAGCCCCAAACATGATTTTTGACCTAAATAGAGGTCTGAAAATAGTAGACTTTGTATCCAAGTTGTTTCTCTTTCTTCCCAAATCTCATCCTTCAGGTGCCTACGGTGATGTAAGGAATCATCGAAGTTCATTTGTATTCTAAACATGGGCTCTTCAGAGGGACTGAAAATAAGAAACAGCTTTAGATAGCATTTGTGGAAGTGGCCTAAACTAGGAGGAGGAGGAGTAGAAAAATAACAATAATAATAATAATAATAACACCAACAAAAAAAATAAAATTTTCTGACATTTCCTGGGTACTTGTTATGTGCCAGGCACTATTGTAAATACTTCATGTAAGTGATGTCAAGATAGAAAAAATGTTACCAAAACTTGTTCCCTCACAAGAACATCAATTTAAACAACAACCCATGTGTGAAAATATCTTCACAGGCGCTACAAAAAACAGACGAACGATTACAGTACCTGAGTGGAGCACAGAAATTTAAAAAAGATGCATTGAAGAGAGTAGAAAAGATAGTTTCACATTACTCCTCCCCCCATCCTGTGAAGTATGATGCAGAGATACCTTCCACATGGGGAGAGGAGAGAGAAATAAGCACCCAGCTTCACTACAGACCATAACACCAAACCCACCCTCGAGAACCTTGGCCCTGGGCCAGCTTCCGTCACCTACCTCAGGCTCTAGGCTAGCCCTTGGGGATTCAGGTTCCTTTCCCATCCCATTGCCAAGTTAAGAGAAACTGAACTTGGCTGAGACAATAGATCTTAAATGTTACCCCACAAAAAAAGGTAACTATGTGAGATAATAAACATGTAAATTAATTCAATGTGGAAATCATTTTACAATGTATGCAGATCTCAAAACTGGCATTGTACACCTTAAATATTTATAATTTTTTTGCAATTTTTCTTTCCCAATTAAACCTCGATAAAGCTAGAAGTATACTGTGTACATTAACTTACCTTGTCCTCAAAGCACCCTATAAGATAGGTTTTGGGGTTATTCACATTTCAAAGATGAAGAAGCTGAATCACAGAAAGACGAAGTAACTTTCTTTTCCACTGTTATATAGTGACTAATGAGTAGAAGCAAGGTTTGAATCCAGGTCTACCTGGTTGTACAACTTGTGTTCCTGACCATTATATATTACCCTGGCTCTACAATAAAATTTAGAAAAGAAAACAAAAGAAAAAACCTATTAACTAAAGTTTTCCAAAACAATATGGTTACAGGTGGACTGGTGATTGGTTGGTTGATTTATTGATTGATTGATTGAGATGGGATCTCATTGTGTTGCCCAGGCTTTTCTCGAACTCGTACCTTCAAGCAACCCTCCCACCTTGGCCTCCCAAAATGTTGGGATTACAGGTATGAGCCATTGTGCTGGCTAATTATTATGCAGAGAAGCCTGGATTAGATCCCCTCATCACGATTCCTAATTCCTGATTTTTAATTTACATAAATGATATCAGAAATCTGGATGTCATTGTCCCACATCCAATCACTCACCAAATCCTATTGATGCCACCTCCCAAATAGCTCACAAATCCATTTATTCTCTTCATCCACACAGCCACCACCTTGGTTTAGTCATCAACATCATCTCTCTCCTCTTAACTGTTCTCTTTAGTCTTTCCCACCTCTATAGTACAGCCAGAGTGATTTTTCTAAAATGCCAATCTGCTATCATATCTTGTTTAAAACCCATAAGTAGCTCCCTGATTCCTTAATAATGAACATCTAAGCTTCTTAACCTGGATGATACCATAAGAGATCATGAAGAATCATGATCTGGATTATATTTACCTCTTCAGACTAATCTCTTATAAGGACACTCTTCTCCTAAGTGTGGCTTCCAACAATAAGAAAATGACTCACAATTGCTCAACAATGCCTTAGTTCCTCTGATAGCTCAGAATATACAAAGAAAATATTATGGCTTGAATTGAAGAGATACATGAAGCTTCTGAGGGCTTTAAGAGAAACTAAGAAGCTCAAATTAGAAAAAGTAGAAACCCTGTGAAAATGGATAACTACAGTCAACGCTTTTCCATAATTGCAAATCCCATCAAAAAACCATTGTGCGCCATTAGTGACTGTATTTTACAGACAAATTAAAAGCTAATGATTAAACTCTTAATAAATATTTACATCCCAATAGAAGGAATTGTTTCCCTTATTTTTATAGGCCCAACCAAAAGACATTTGTAAATATTCAAAATAAAAGTTGATGAATTCTATTTCAAAGCGGTTTTCAACATAAGGTTTAGTTCTGCTTTTAAAAATCACTATAAGATAGGCAGAGTACAAGGAGAAAAATCAGATTAGAATAGGTCAATTACTAGCCTAAGGTCACAAAGCTAATTACCAGAGAAGCCTGGATTAGATCCTCTCATCATGATTCCTAATTTAGCTATCTCAAGTTTGGCTTTAGAGATATTGTGCTTTTTACACCCCCCCAAAAAAAAAAAATTACCAAAGACCTTGAACTTTTGAGTTATGGGTTACAATTGAATGCTTAGATCAATTTTACCTACCCCACCATGTTTCTAGTGCATCTTGAGGTTTTAGGAGGTTCAAGAGGTACTGGAATCAGTGAATTGTAGAAGGTGAATTCTGCCATCAGACTGTGAAGGCAAAATTGGGTTCAGACAGGCATTGAATAGCTAATCCAGTTTATGCCAAATGTCATTCCCTTTCACCTCTGCCTCCTAGTGTGCCCAACATTTGCATATGGATTAAGTTGAATTTCCTTCTTATGAGTAAGTTTCTTCAGTGTTTCTTTGATTTTGTCTTCAAGTTCTCATATTATAGGAGAAAGTAGTGTTTGTGCCATATGGTAACCAATTATTTCCTCGTTAAGGTGGAATGCCTACACATTGAAATATGCAAATTTCCTGACTCTGTTTATTTCCCCCTTCCCCCTGCTTGGTTTCATCAATAACTGCCTTTGCAATGTTTTTATTACAACCAACTTGTCTTCACATCTTTGCTTCATTTTTCTGGTTAATACGAGATAACTAATGAGTACACAGTCTTGGCCATCACTCATTTCATGCCTTTTTTCATTGATTAGCAAGCTGATTTTTCTATGATGGCCCATCACAAGCAATCTTTATTCCTTAATACCCTTGTTATTCCACCAGGCTAATTTGCCCAGCATTAGTTCCATCTGTTTTTCCCCAGCTTCATCAAATAGCATACAGTTAAAAATGAATGCAAAACAGAAAACAAATTCATGGTCGCCAGAGGATGGAGGAATAGCAGAATGGAGAGTGACTGCTTAGTGGGTATGGGGTTCCCTTTTGTGGTGATGAAAATGTTCTAGAAATAGATAGAGGTGATTGTACAATATTAAAAGTGTACCAAAAGCCACTTTAAAATGGTTAATTCTAAGTTTTGTGAATTTCACCTCATGTTTTTTAAAAAGATGATAAAAAAAAATTATCTGCCAACATGGCACTTATATTCTAACAGGAAAAGGCCAAAAATAACCAAAATAAGAAAGTAAAGGATATTTTATGTAAAAAGGTGCTAATGCCATAGAAAAAACTTAAGCAAGGTTTTACTGAAGAAGGGATATGAGATTTTAAATAGAGTAGTCAAAAAAGACCTAATTGAAATGACAACATTTAAGTAAAGACCTGAGGATGCTGAGGGAGCTATCCTCAAGGGTCTGAGTTAGAAGAGCATTCCAGATGCTTATCATCTCTAATCATCAGAGAAATGCAAATCAAAACCACCCTAAGATATCACCTAACCCCAGAGAGAACAGTCCAAAGCTGCAGACACTAGCAAGACCACTGAGAGAAGGGAACACTTTTACACTGTTGATAGGACTACTATCTAATATAGCCTCTTTGGAAAGAAGTATGGAGAATCCTCAAAGAACTCAAAATAGACCTTCTATTTGATCCTGCAATCCCATTACTAGGCATCTTCCCAGAAGAAAAAAAGTATTTTATCATAAAACATATGTATGAGATTGTTTATTGTAGCTCAATTTACAATCACCAAGATTTAGAAACAACCTAAATGCCCATCAATCCATGAATGGATTAATAAACTGTGATATATGTAGGCCATGGAATGCCATTAATCCATAAACATGGAGACTTTATATATTTTGTGTTTACCTGGATGGAGTTAAAACATATTCTTAGTAAAATATCACAAGAACAGAAAAGCAAGTACCCAATGTACTCAATAGTAACATCAAGCTAGTAGATGAACTAATGAATGGCCACATAAGATAAAAATTCAATTCAATTCATGTTGTGGGAAGGAAGGAGGAGGGCACAATGCAAGGGTATATGGCATACCTCCTGTGCATGGGACACAACTGCAACAAGGACTTTACCTAACAAATACAAACATTATAACCTAATCATTTGTATCCTCATATTAATCTGAAATTAAAAAAAAAAGAAGAAGAAGAAGAGCATTCCAGGCTGAGAGAATAGCCAATGCAAAAGTCCTGAGGTCCCAAAGGTACCTGAAAATTTTTCTCATCAAAGTTGCTTTTCCCCAACACTAAGTTAGACTGTTGGGGCTAAGAAAACACCACTAACTTCTGTCAGGGCAGAATCCTCCTCCCGAGGTCAAGGTATTCTCTGTTTGATAAACAGGCTGATTTATATGGCCAAAGCTGCACGGAATAAGGATACCACTCTGGACTAGGGATTAACATTTATTATCATTCAGACCTTCTATTACTACAATAGTACATATACGTCTGGCTGAAATACCAATTTTCATTGTGGTCATTGTCCATTTTCAATAAATCAAGAGCCTCTCAACTGGTGCATCAAGACTTAAGGGGAGAGAGAACAAAATTTAAATTTGATTGACTGTTTTCTGCTAAATTATTTTTGTTCTAACAAGTAGACTCATTTGACAATATATAAAAAAAAAAAAATGTACAGTCTTTTCAGCCTCTTACCTTTATCCTCCCTTTCCCAGGGAGACTGATACCCTTCCCTAGAGAACTAGACAAAGATGGCCACTTGAACATTGCAAACATTAGATGCTTTTATGCCCTCCCATCTCACCTCATCATGACCCCAGTTACTACAGGCTATGTTTCAAGAAGTTCCTCTGTCCCTACCTGCACTTGAATCCTATATCTGCATGCCTTGCATTTGCATACTGACCTTATCCTGGCTTCATTTTAGCTTATTCACCCTTAGTTTTATTTTCCTTATTTCCACATATTTTATGCATTTTCATAATCTGGGTTGAGCATTTTGGAAAATTAGGTAGAGCATAAAAAATAGTAGGAAGAAAAAATAGAGAATGATGTAGGAAGTCAAAAGTTAGCACTAGATTGACAAAAATGCATCTTCTTCTAATTTATGGTGTGACATGAAAAAGTCTGGTTTAACCTATTCATCTGCTCTACTCTCTTCAGCAACAGAAACAAAAAATTTATATAAATACATACAAAGAAGAACTCTTTTAAAAACCCACTGTATGGAGTGGTGCCTGTGGCTCAGTGGGTATGGTGCCCATATACCCACTGAGGTTGGTGAGTTCGAATCTGGCCCTGACCAAACTGCAGCAAAAAATAGATGGGCATTGTGGCAGGTACCTACAGTCCCAGCTACCGGGGAGGCTGAGGCAAGAGAATCACCTAAGCCCAGGAGTTGGAGGTTGCTGTGAGCTGTGATGCCACAGCACTCTACCAAGGGTGATAAAGGGAGACTCTGTCTAAAAAAAGAAAAAAAGAAAAATAAAAAAAAAGCACTGTATGTCAGATTAAGCATCACCCTTGGAAATACCAAGATCTATTAGGGGATAAATTTACTCCCAAATACCACCAATATTAGTGATTTTTTTTTTTTTTTTTGAGCAAACTATGTAGGCTCTTGTCTTGAAATAAGCCACTAAAGGAGACTGGTGTTAAGAGGTAACAGAGATAGCATTCCACTATGCCATAGTTAAGACATTTGCTGTGGCATGTACATTTTTTTTTTTTTTCATTTAAGGAGATCTAATTGAGATTCTGAAAGCTTTCAAACAGATGTGATTCATAAAAGATTATGATTCAGTGTATTCAGAAAAACTCATTAACAGGGCATTTTAGACAAAGGAAAGCATGATGCCTCACATAGGTTTTGATTAGAATTTCCTTGGGCTAATCCCCATCTGTAAATGAATTGCTACATCGTCTTTGCTGATGCCGTAAAAACAAAAAGTCCACTGGCATAGGGTTTTCTAAAGCAACCTCTCTGTGATGAAAAGTGCAGCATTGAAAATGTGAATGCTTGGTGAGCTCTGAGTCTCCCCATCCCTTCATTCCCCCACTTTTTCACATCATAAATGCATTTTACCTTAACTTTGATGAATAACAAAACATTTATGTTATTAAACTGCATACTAAATCATCTCCATTCACAAATCCTAAACAAAATCTGCAAAAATCACTGCAAAAGAAGGCTAGGCTAATGAGGCTCTTGAGGAAGATCATTCATGAAAGTTTTAAATGCCCTTTTTTTGTATAAGAACAGTTGAACACGATGTAACATCACTGGTATTACCTCTAGCTGTCCCCTGCGTGACAGTGAAGAATAAACAAGTTGGGGAGAGTGTAACAGTGAGGTGTACCTTTCTAGCAGCTTAGTAGCCTGACTACAAAAGTTCTTACCCATCTCAATTAATGGACTTTACTTACAACTCTAATTTTGCCTGCTTTTTATCAGGAGAAGAAAAACGGCTAAAAAATGAAAAGGACCAAATTCCATTGTTCATCCCTGTTTCTGTTGAAGTTATTCTGAACCCAAAAATCATTTCTGATCCCTTGGTTTGATGTTAATAGATAAGGAATCCTATAGCTGTGTGCCTTGCTGTACTCTGTTTAAATACTTTATCTGTTAAAATTTCATATCACTAATTACTCTAAGTTTTACAAGTAAACAAATTAACTGAAATCTGCTTCCAGGGAGTGTTCAGGCATTTCACCATAGGCTGGTTGTGAGAGACAGTGAAAAGAGAAAGAAAGCAAGCTATTCCACTCCTAGAAATCACTGGATGCTCGATCAGAATAGGGAGCTATACGACTGTATGCTGAAATTTTGGAATTTCCACAGCATGAATTCTAACAATATTAGTGTATCTGAACGAGTACATATTCCAAAGTCAAATAGTTTGGTGAACATGGTGGTCACTCACCATTTTACTATTCCATTATTTTATACCTCTTGTTCATTCAATTGGGAATTAACTGTAGTTTGAATCTGTAAAAAATATCATGGGCATATGGGAGAAGAACAAAGGTGCAAAGTTGCCTTTTTCAAAATGTTTTATTTTTCTTTTGAAACTGACAAATAAAATTGTATATATTTATCATGGACAATATGATGTTTTGAAATGCACATATGTTGTGGAATGACTAACTCAAACTAATAAACATATTTATTGCCATACAGCGTGGATTTTAAGTGTCCTCATTGCAAAAAATGGTAACTGTGGAAGAATGCAAAATTGTCATTTATCTTACCATGTATATCAAGGTCTGAGAGTACCTGTACAACTTTTAATGCCCTAAACATGCTTTTAAAAATCAACTATTTCATATTATTCCTGAGCTGTTCTCATGTGTATTGCTATACAACTTTAAGAAATGTCATACCAAGTATTTTTGTATTCAAACAAATTTCCTAACAAATAACAAAGAGTAACTTGTCTCAAGAAACAATGGCAAGAGAATAAGTTACCTGAGTATATCAGGTGGGATTGAAAATTAAAGGCCTTTCTCCATTATGGAACTATTTTGAGCCATTGACATTACTGCTGTGGCAACATAGAATTCACAGGCATCTTTAACTGACTGTTAAGTCTTCAGACACTGAATTAGATGATGTACATTTCCAATGAGAAAAAATAGGATATATCTTGCTGCTTCAGCTGAATTGTAGATTTTTATTTCATTTTCTTCTTAGAGGAAGTACCATAATCTTGCCCATCCTTTGCAAATAGGGTCAAATTATCTTTCTTACCCAAAATAATGCTTTTGTTTCTCATTCTTTCCAGGTATTAAAATACTACAATTGATATGGTCATTTTACAAAGAAGGCATTTAAGGGTATAAAGAAGAGGTCACTTATCCCTGACTACTACCACCAGTAGAAAAGACACTTGAATCGGTAACTTCTTTGCCCAACTTTCTTGTGAAACACAAATGAATTTGAACACACACATTGTTTCTATTTATATATGCATGTATACATGTGCACACATGAACAGCCACTTCAGAATTATCTTAAATTAGCAAGGAACACCTTTTTTCTTCACCTAAGCAGTGTTTCCAGACAAAGATTTGAAATTAAAAATTTTCTTTTTTTTTTTTTTTTTTTTGAGAAAGAGTCTCAAGCTGTCACTCTGGGTAGAGTGTTGTGGCATCACATCTCACAGAAATCTCAAACTCTTGGGCTCAAGCAATTCCCTTGCCTCAGCCTCCCAAGTAGCTGGGACTATAGGCGCCCACCACAACGTCCAGTTATTTTTGTTGCAGTTGTCATTGTTGGTTATCTGGCCCTGGCCGGGTTCCAATCTGTCAACTTTGGTGTATGTGGCTGGAGGTATAACCACTGTGCTACAGGCATCAAGCCTCTAAATTATTATTGTATACTTACTTGCCTTTATAAACTACATTTGCTGTTAATTTTTTTTTTTTTTTTTTTTGAGACAGGGTCTCACTCTGCCACCTATGGTGGAATGCAGTGGTGTGATCGCAGCTCACTACAACCTTGAACTCCTAGGCTCAAGCAATCCTACCACCTCCGCCTCCCAAAGTGCTGGGTTTATAGGCATGAGCCACTACGTTGGCTAATACTTGTCAATTAAGAACAGCAATTGCACTATATTGCAGTGATCTTAGAGATTTGTTGAACACTAAATGGTCTCAGTAGCCTGTCAATTTTTAGTTACTATGGCTCTTTTTCATAGCTTTTCCATCTCCCTCTAGCTATCAGTTTATTAATCATCACTTTTTGATGTCTGTAAACCTACTTAGATCTACCTCCTATCTCTTCTCTTTTAAAATGTTTAAATTATAACATTGTATTAAGGTTATAATGTATATAAATAAAATATGAATACACATATAAGCATCAATTCAATGTATTAAGTAAAATATATATAGTCATCCAAAAGGATGAATGGGCATAAGCAAAAATAAACTGTTATAAAGTCCCTATATTTTAAAAGAAGTAGAAAAATTAATTCTAAGTAGACAGGGATAAAATAATCATATATACTGTAATTGTTACTGAAATATCTAAAAAGAACCTACAGAAGTATAGAGAAGTACAGTTAAGTGACTATAAAGAAATTAAAATGGAGTATTAAAAATATTTGATTATCTCAAAGGAAAGCATGGAAGGAGGAACAGAAGAACAACTGAAAAAATGAGACAGACCAGGCACGATGGCTCATGCTGGTAATCCTAGCACTCTGGGATGCAAAGCAGGTGGACTGCTTGAGCTTAGGAGTTCCAGACCAGCGTGAGCAAGAGTGAACCCCATTTGTACTAAAAATAGAAAAATTAGCCAGGTGTTGTGGTGTGCACCAGTAGTCCCAGCTACTCTAGAGGCCAAACCAATAGGATCACTTGAGCTCAAGAGTCTGAGGTTGCCGTGAGCTATGATGAAGACACAGCACTCTACTCAGATTTACAGAGTAAGACTCCATCTCAAAAAAAAAGCTTCCAGGGCAGGGCCGACTCAGAGAGGTAACCGAATACAAACCTCCAGCAACAAAGACGTTGGAACTCAGAACAGCTTGTCTTCTGTAGGCGATTTTAGCAGGAACAGAGGACTGGCAGATTTCCTTGTGATTCAGGCAGGTGCAAACCCCTGGAGTATCTGTTCACTACAGGCAACTGGGTCAGCCATCTGCAGAGATATCAGTGACTGGGTCCGACAGAGGGGAAAGGCGGGAAAGGAGGCATCAACCTTCCCAGACTGATCTATTTGCTAGGTGGCTCCTCCTGACTCCATGCAGCACTGGAGTAAGCCATATCAGAATACTCACCAGACCCCTGTGATCCAGTTCCCAGAGACCTCTTGAACTCTCCCATCCAAGACAGGTACCGATTGAGACAATTGATTTGGACCTTTTGAACTGAACCAATAGACTGAGGACTTTTCAGGTGGTGCCCTGGGTGTGCAGTTGTAGGAAGGTTTGATTTTCCTTTTCCAATTGGTGCCAGAGGTGGGTGGGCGGGGTGACTTAATTGCTGGTTTTTCCCCACAGCTGAGACTTCAACCCAGAGTAAATGTTACACTAAGGTCGACCAGAAACCAGCTAAAAACAAGACAGAACCACTTAGCCCCACCACACCAGACAGGGCCCCAGTTTATCAGGCCACAGCACTGTACGAGCCCTCAATAAAGTCCCAGGGGAAAAATCAAAGGAAGTAAAACAACCCTGGGGCAGAAACTCAGCAGAAAAACTCTGGTAACATGAATAACCAGAATAGATCAACCCCCCCAAGAAAAGATATAGCAGATGTAATTGAAGATCCCATTCATAAACAACTGGCTGAGATGTCAGAAATCAAATTCAGAATTTGGATTGCAGACAAGATTAATAAAATGGAATTAGGAATTTGAGGAGAAATTAAAAAGTTGCCTCAAAAATTTAACAAATTCAAAGACAAAACCATCAAAGACTTAGACACACTGAAGCAAGAATTTGCAGCCCTCAAAGATATGAAAATATAGTAGAATCCCTCAGTAACAGAGTGGAGCAAGCAGAAGAAAGGATTTCTGACAATGAAGATAAAGCCTTTGAACACTCCCAAACTCTCAAAGAGAAAGAGAAATGGAGAGCAAAAATGGATCATTCTCTCAGAGAGCTCTGGGATAATTAGAAGAAGACCAATATATGAATAATTGGAATTTCTGAAAATGATGAAGTGGACTCAATGGGCACAGAGGCCCTTCTGCATGAAATTATAAAATAAAATTTTCCAGACATGGATAGAGATTCTGAAATTCAGATAGCAGACAGCTTCAGAACCTCAGCACGATTCAACCCCAATATGTGATCCCCCAGGCATATCATAATTAGCTTCACTAAAGTTAATATGAAGGAGAAGATTCTCAAAGCAGCTAGACAAAAGAAAACCATTATGTACAAAGGCAAGATTAGAATGACTGCAGATCTCTCTGCTGAAACTTTTCAAGCCAGAAGAGGGTGGTCATTGACTTTTAATCTCCTAAAGCAAAATAACTTTCAACCTAGGATCTTGTACCCAGCTAAACTGAGTTTCATTTATGATGAAGAAATTAAATACTTCAATGACATTCATATGTTGAAAAAAATTGCCATAAGTAAACCAGCTCTACAGGATATTCTCAGACCTATCCTCCACAAAGACCAAACCAATCTTATGCCAGAAAAGTAAACTCATTCAGAAACTTCAGATCAAACTCCAAATTCCACAGTGGCAAAAGAATTAAAAATGTCCACTGGACTTTTGAAAAACTTGAGACCCAAAATTTTACCAGACTTATCAATATTCTCCATTAATGTGAATGGCTTAAACTTTCCTCTAAAGAGGCATAGGTTAGCTGACTGGATACAAAAACTCAGGCCAGATATTTGTTGCATTCAAGAGTCACATCTTAACTTAAAAGACAAATATGGATTCAGGGTGAAAGGATGGTCATCCATATTTCAGGGAAATGGTAATCAGAAAAAAGCAGGTGTTGCAATTTTATTTGCAGATACAATAGGCTTTAAACCAACAAAAGTAAGGAAGGACAAGAATGGTCACTTCATATTTGTTAAGGGTAATACACAATATGATGAGATTTCAAGTATTAATATCTATGCACCCAACCAGAATGCGCCTCAATTTATAAGAGAAACTCTAACTGACATGAGCAACTTGATTTCCTCCAGCTCGATATGAGTCGGAGATTTCAACGCTCCTTTGGAAGTGTTGGATTGATCCTCCAGCAAGAAGCTGAGCAAAGAAATTTTAGATTTAAACCTAACCATCCAATATTTAGATTTAGCAGACATCTACAGAACATTTCATCCCAACAAAACTGAATACACATACTTCTCGTCAGCCCACAGAACTTACTCCAACATTGACCACATCTTAGGTCACAAGTCTAACTTTAGTAAATTTAAAGGAATAGAAATTATTCCTTGCATCTTCTTGGACCACCATGGAATAAAACTTGAGCTGAGTAACAACAGAAACCTGCATACTTATACAAAAACATGGAAGTTAAATAACCTTATTCTGAATTATAGCTGGATCAGAGACAAGATTAAGAAAGAAATTGTTAATTTTTGGGAAAAAAATGACAATAAAGACACAAACTATCAGAAACTCTGGGACACCGCAAAGGCAGTTCTAAGATGGAAATTTATAGCACTGCAAACCTTCCTCACGAGAACGGAAAGAGAGGAAGTTAACAACTTAATGGGACATCTCAAGCAACTGGAAAAGGAAGAACATTCCAACTCTAAACTCAGTAGAAGATAAGAAATAACCAAAATTAGGGCAGAATTAAATGAAATTAAAAACAAAAGAATAATGCAACAGATCAATAAATCAAAAAGCTAGTTTTTTGAAAAGGTCAATAAAATAGATAAACCTTTGGCCAACCTAATCAGAAAAAAAGAGTAAAATCTCTAATCACATAAATTAGAAACAACAAAGACGAAATAACAACAGACTCCACAGAAGTTCAAAAGATCCTTAATGAATGTTACAAGAAACTTTATTCTCAGAAATATGAAAATCTGAAGGAAATTGACCGATACTTGGAAGCACGTCACCTTCCAAGACTTAGCCAGAATCAAGTGGAAATGCTGAACAGGCACATATAAACTTTGGAAATAGCATCAATTATACAAAAATTCCCTAAAAAGAAAAGTCCAGGACCAGATGATTTCACGTCAGAATTCTACCAAACCTTTAAAGTGGAATTAGTACCTATATTACTCAACCTGATCCAAAAGGTAGAAAAAAACGGAAGATGACCCAACATGTTCTATGAAGCAAACATCATCCTGATCCCTAAACCAGGAAAAGACCCAACAAGAAAAGAAAATGCCAGGAAGGCTATGTTAACTATTGTGATGAAAACGTGTCAAATAGTCTGTGAAGCTAGTGTATGATGCTCCATGATCATATCATTGTACGCAGCTATAATTTAATTAAAAAAAGAAGAAAATTATAGACCAATATCGCTAATGACTATAGATGCAAAAATATTCAACAAGATCCTAACAAACAGAATCCAGCAACACATCAAACAAATTATACATCATGACCAAGTTGGTTTTATCCCAGGGTCTCGAGGCTGGTTCAATATACGTAAATCTATAAATGTAATTCAGCACATAAACAAATTAAAAAACAAAGACCATATGATTCTTTCAATTGACGAAGAAAAAGCTTTTGATACTATCCAGCATCCCTTCATGATCAGAACACTTAAGAAAATTGGTATAGAAGGGACATTTCTGAAACTGATAGGGGCCATCTACAGCAAACCCACAGCCAATATCATATTGAATGGAGTTAAATTGGAATCATTTCCACTCAGGAACCAGACAAGGCTGCCCATTGTCTCTATTGCTTTTTAACATTGTAATGGAAGTTTTAGCCACCACAATTAGGGAAGAAAAGGCGATCAGGGTATCCATATAGGGTCAGAAGAGATCAAACTTTCACTCTTTGCAGATGATATGATTGTGTATCTGGAAAACACTAGGGATTCTACTACAAAACTCCTAGAAGTGATCAAGGAATACAGCAGTGTCTCAGGTTACAAAATCAACATTCACAAATCGGTAGCCTTTATATACACCAACAATAGTCAAGTTG